>WSTW01000207.1:0-30930 GCA_019632305.1 Tulasnella sp. 403 | reverse complement strand
GCATCCTCGTTCATGAGCACACCACCTGCACCTGCCGAACCCCCAACGGCAGGCTCTTCCTCCTCCGCAAATCCAACACCAAAACCGTCGGAGATACCCGAGGCAAAACTTCCAGGATGGGCCCGGGCTCTTGAACACACTGGCATTCCGACTTCATGGCTTCGGCGTCCGCGCTTACCATCACCGCGCATGATGGCCTTTATTGTAACCGTCGCTGGCATCGGTGGCACGTATTACTATGACAGGCGCCAATGCAAACTCATTCGACAAGAATACATCGACAAGGTGAAACATCTCGCCGACGAACCCCTCCCTACCTGGGAGAAGGCTCGTAAAGTCAAGGTGTACGCGTGCAAATGGCCCGGGGACGAGCAGTATGATCGGAGCCTAATATGGTTCAAGAAATACATCAAGGTGAGTTTAGGCGATCGTTTGATTGTGGCGACAGTTGCCTGACATACTGGCCGTTTCTGCATCGCAACGACGTGTGCATCAAGCCAATATTGGTTGCTGCTGCCGTGGACTATGAATTCAAAAACGGGAACCAACATGGTTCCCTCATGCGGGCGATCGCGGACGAAATACGCGATCGACGACGGGTAGACATGGGTATTGACGAGGTGCCACCCGCCATGCCACTTCCAGGCCCACCCCGCAAGCAGTCCGAACGTGAGCGAGAGCTCGATGGCGGAATCATTGTTATCGGACGGCATACGTTCAAGGAGTACATGGAAGGTCTCCGTCGTGGCTGGACGGGCTCGTTGGAGAAAAAGGACCCAGAAGAAACCCTGGCGAGAGTACTGGAGAATGATGGTCACTTTGATGAACCTCTCCCGCCGTCTGAGGATAGTGACTCTGCTGCCAAAGACATCCCAACAGGGACCTCCACACAAGACACACTAGAAGCACCCAAAACAGGACTCACTCCTATCGTATTTTCACCCCTCCAACTCCAAATGCCTCCACCGCCTTCGCCACCACCATCGCAACACTTGTCTCAGGATATCCCGCCACACTTGAACGTTCCTCCTGCCCGCATTCCCGACCAACCACCTCTTCTCCTCGTGCCTTACACCAGTCTACTTGGCTTCAGAAACATTCCACTCATGATCCTCGGCTTTTTTAACCACCGGAAGGATGTACGATTAGGAGCCGAGGCGGCATATCGTATCATTGCAAAGGAGACGAGACCTTTCGATGACCCCTCTTCCTCCCCCGCTCTTTTCGAGGCCGACGCTGAGTCTACTGAGCCAACTAACGTGCCAGGAACGCAATCTGCAGAAGCTTTAGGCGACCTCGCCTTTGACCACGATGCTGAACACTTTTTCCGACCTTCCTACGATTCAACCTCCAAAGAAATCGAGAAGTCCCGTGCACGCTATTATAAAGAACTCCCCCCTAAACTCGTCGTAGCCCGGTCGCTCGCCCGGGGAGAACGGGAACCGACAAAGGACGAGAAGAACTATCCACCTCCGACCGAGGTCCAGCTTCGGGCAGAGAGATTAAAGAAAGAGAAGAAGTGGAGAGAGGAGCTGGATGCTTGGGACGTGCTGAAGAAGGATCAACCGGTGGCCTGGGACGAGAGATTTAGGGGTGCTTTCAAGGTGTACGTTGATGGCGAGGTCCCACCCCCACCACCCAAAGTGGATCCGACAGAAGAGCTCGCTCCATAACCTTCCGTGCAGGATTTGTTTTTCGCTTAGACTAGACTCGCTCCTGGGGCCTATCGATGGACTTAATCCGCATTCCGCCTTAATTTATCGGTATGCTCGGAAGTGACGGAGTGCTCTCTGCAATAGCGTTGCGTTCACGAATCATCTGAGCTATCAGGGGACCACTGCACGTTAACATTACAGGGTGCTTCTGAACAGTGTTTACAGGAGGAGTGAGCTTGCTGCTTGCAAACGTTACAACTGCTTCAGACATCGCGCATCGACAACCGGTATCCGGCAAACTCAATGTTATACTGACCGGGCAATTTAGGTCGGACTGCTACATAGAAACGAAGCCACTACTTGAAACCGAATCCAAGAGTTTACCCTGTTGATGGGGTGTCTGCAGGGGTCGTTGTCGTCTCCAAACCGTGCCAGGGCACGGTGATCAACGGATGACACCATGGCGTTGCGGCCTCAAGGACGGCACGAGCACATTCGTCAAGAAGTGCTTAGATCAGCTATCCTTGACTCACGAGGCGAACCAGCATGATTCTGGCAATTGAGACTGATAGGCCCGCGCATGGCGAGTTGAACAAAGGCGTGATTTCTGCCGAGAAGTCCCGCAGCGGCTACATGTCGCACGGATGCCATGTGTATGCACACCGCAATCGGGGGCTAATCTTTGTTGCCCCGTCTCTGACTTTTTCAGAATAGATGTGTGGAATGCCACAACCTCGTAGAAGGTGTTATGTGGATCGGGTTATCGTTATACTCTTCTGTCGGTGTCATCGAGACTTGGGCCTTGACCGCTGCGTAGATGATGGGATCGAGCACGTTCAAGCTGCGTTGGCCGTGATGGTGGTCGAGTTGTTCCAACGGAAGGCGGTGCCTGACCCGTTTTGCACGCGCAGAGGCGCTCATCTCCCAATCACATTCTCACCACCTCAACGACTAGCCGTCCCACTCTCTACATACCCAGCGTACCTTCTACCACCTCAGGCAATCTCGCTGGCTTTCCTTTTAATCGACGATCATGCCTCTCGACTACCAGACCGATACGGGTCCGCAGTTGACCTGTCGGTTTTCGATGGGCGAATATAACGGAAAGCCTTCCTTCCTCTTAAAGTCAAATCTGGGATTACTATGGTAGGTCAATTCTAAGCTCATCGAACTCGCCCCTTGTCATCTGATTCAATGGGAACTGACGAGCTGGCAGGGCGAACCTGCCTCCCGCGCTGGAAGCCCTTGTGAAGATGCCAAACATGGACGTCTCGGCCAAGAACTTCGCTCTCGGCCCTAAAGGAATGTTCTGGTACACCTATCAGTCCGTTAACAATGTGATCGAGCAAAGTAATCATTCAGTTGTTCAACCAACCACCTAGTTTTGCCCTAACCACAGCTCATCTTTACAGAGGGTTCGGACGATTTGTGGCCAACTCTGAATGAAGATTGGAAGGACGGGTGTCCCATTCGACTTACATTCGGTCCAAAGGGTCTCTGGTGGGGTGAAAAAGAGTGGGCTGTTCCGGGTCAAGGTCACCTCGTCCAGTCATTCGGCAAACAGCCTACATCCCTCGTCAACGAATCGGCCAAGAGGTATCCTGGAGTAAAGAGCCACGAGATCGACTATGTAGCAATCGGAATGAACGGGTGCTGGGTCATGAACACCAAGTACGGCGAACCGTGTCACTCCGGACTTGCGCCACAATCGCTAAAGGCTGTCAAGCGCGAAACCGCCGCAGGTAACCGCATTGTAGTAAGTTTCAGCTTCTTTCGCATTGTGAAAAGGTTCAGTAACACCTCTCCGCAAGAATGTCGTGTTAAGTCCGTGTCGGGAGGACCTGTACTGGATCGAGTTCTCCGACGGCACGGTCGACTACTTCCTTCCGACAGACTGGGACCGACAAGCTATAGACAAACATATCCGAGGTAAGCGCTCACCCCTTGGGTATTAGGAACGGTCATGGAATATGGCTTTTGTACAGCACATGTCAATTCTCCTGAGCAGGGTCCATTCATGCCTTACGAACTTCCTGTACCCTCTCCTGGTGTGTCGATGCTGCGTAAGGTTACTCCTGCGGAGGGCATGTATGATTTTGGTAAGGATGGTATGCCGCCCTCACTATAACTTTTGGCTGACCGTGAGTCCGTCCATAGTGGTCCAACAATTCAATGCCGGATGGCTGCATCCACACAAACAACCTCCACCATCCGTTAAAATTGTCTATCAAATTATTATGTCCACCGCCCTGCATCAATCGTTCAACACTTACCTGTGGGTGTACCCTCATGTCAATCCTTAGCGCGCCTGCTCATGACCCACACCAGGACTAAGATAGAAAAGAAGGGGAAATGGGTTGCAAAGGGATCGCCCATAGGCAACCAAACATTTGGGTGGCATGGGACCCGGAGGCGATGCAGACTTGGTGATGACACATCGACCTTGTGTGCGGACACCACCTGCGCGACCTGTTGCATCATCAAAAATTCCTTCGACCCGAAGCTGGCAGGACATGCACCAGGACGCAATTTCTTACGGTTCGTACAGCCTATGTGCTTTTGAACTCGCGCGTTCAATCGGGCTCCATTCCCCAGATTCGGTAAAGCTATCTATACATCGTCGGCGTCGTCAAAGTCAGCATTCTCTCACCCTCGCTAGTTCCTTTACTGACCATCATTTCCACACCAGGGCAGATGACTATGCATCGAGTAACGCGTCGGTATCCGTGTACCGAAGCCTTCTCCTGGCGCGCGTGGTCAAGGGCAACGCGGAACGGCGAACGACGGGCGACAAGAAACTATCGTCACCCAAGTCGGGATTCGATTGCGTGAGTTTTGTCCGTCTTCCCTTGTCTGTCATCCCTTACAACGGTGACATATAGGTCGAGGGCGTTGTTGGCCAAGAACTCAATTACGATGAAACCTGCGTGTACCACAAAGATGCCATTCGACCTGCTTTCCTCATTCTCTATCGTTAGGTCAATACCACTATGGACTTATAATCGAGGAGAATCAACTGTCAAAAGTTGCTTCCAATCGTGATACTGTTACCGCTGTACATTCATCAGGGCACCCAATCTTGTATGACATAAACCTTTCGCAATACCAAGTTTTCGTCTTCTAGAGGGACCTATAGTCCGATTGCTCGAAATTTACTGCGTAGGGTAGCAAGAGTGACTGCCCACATACGCAGTTTCGGCTTTGTTTTCAGGACACCCATTCACGAGATCGCCAATAACAATACAGATACTTTCATTGGTATAGTACACGAACCCCACGCATTATATGAGTAGACCGTCTATGAACCCGGCATCATGAAAGTTTGAACACGTATTTCCCTTAAACCTCCCCTCTTTGCATTCTGGATCGGAGACGCACTAATGCGCGACCAAGATGGTTCTCGCCCTTCCCATCCGCTCCGTTTCCCCAGAATGCGTCATTTGCCCCAGAATTCTTTAGTATGATGTCAGTCCAACTGAATGTTGACTCAAATGTGGAGACTTGCCTCGATCAGATAGGCGTTTCCGGTAGATAGCAGCTCTTTTTTCAAGGATTTATGTTGTTTGAATTTGAGTTCCAAGACCATGTCCATCTGTTGTGACATCTTATTAGATCAAGAACGAGATACGAAGCGTGAGACGAACCATCTGCAGATTAACAGAATGCCAGTCCTTCCGAACCTCTGGCGCAAATCTCCTAGCTTCATTAAATGCTACCCGAGGCCGGTCAGAACCCGACGCAAGTCGGATGTGTTCCGCTAATTGCGGTCGATGATCAAGAAACTAGTATGGAGGGCGCCGCGAAGTCAACACGTGTCCGTGCCGGGACTAACGTGAAGCCCTCACCTTCAAGGCCTGGAACAGATGTTCACTTGTTGGGTATGTCTTACCCCTGTACTCGACCGGATGTGGCGAGAAATTTGTAAAATTGAAGTAAGGTTGGCCGCGCTCGTAAAACTTGATAACTGTTGGTCCATCTTCGGTTACGTCGTAATACCGACTAGTCGTATGGTAATGGCCCCTCGAAGGGCGGAAATTCGGTGCGGTTGGACCTTGAACAGGCGCATAAGGTGCCTTGGTGATTTTCTTGAGAAAATCATGGTCGGGGGCTTCATCCTGCGAAACGCTTTGCGTGCGTTTTCGTCGCGGAGGCGGCTCGTCTTGCTTGTAGTAAGGTCGATATGACGGTGATTGCGTTTTGGAATTAAGTGTGCCGGGTGGCATAAAGGGCGGTGGCGTTTCTTGTGGTCGTTTGGATATCCCGACTGGTGAGTGGTGTCGAAGAAAGCGCATTAGCGGGTGGTTGGGAGGGAGAAAGGGGAGCGCTCACGGGGTGGTGGAGACTGGGTATTCCGTTGCTTATAAGATATCTCGTAAACTGCGGGGCCTGGACAGCCATGCGTGGTGGGGTCAGCAAACGGAGGCCACAACGCCCCGTAGCCGAAGTTAGCTCACGCTGCGACGACATAGAATTCCGAGGTGCGTGTTCAGCCTCCGCAGCAGCTCGGTTGTGGCCGCCGTATCGATGGCTTGAGAGCATGGTATTATAAGACAGCGCCGCGTCGGACGCCATTCCTCGCTTCAGGTTGTATAGTTTGGGTTTGGGTTTACTGTAAGATGAGAAACCAAGCATGTTGAGTAGCGACGACATCCTTTATGCTCGACCTTGTTGTGGTTGTGGGCTAATGAACACACGATCCTGGCCAAGGCACCACCACGGGGTTCCTGGGGTCTTATGTTGCATTGTTCCGGGGCCACAAACACCTGGGGTACTAGTATCGACGAACGACAACGCGTTGCACGAGGTTACAACATCCAAACTATCTTCCAGAGACATTGGACAGACTAAACGAAATCAAAACGAGAAGGGGTATCCTGGGGTGACCTCGTCAGTCCCCCAACACGACATGAAATAACTTGTGCTTGCCTTTAAATTCCAAATCCAACCTTATATCACCAGGCCAACCAACCCAAGGGTGCATGCCAACATAGTGACCAAGCCTAGAACCGGATTCACCGCTGCAATGCCTTCTACGGCAGCATTTACGTTTGTAGACTCGTTGCTGACGAACACCCTCGGCACAACACCATTCGCAGTGTCGTTGGACGTATACTTGTAGCCTTGTGGATCAACCGGCAGGCTGCCGTTGTTCGCAACGGTCTTTGCCGTCTCTGGCAGACACGTAACGCTGACGGATTTGATTATGATGGAGAAGTGACCCTGCGCAACGTAGTCTGGATCGCTCCAGTCGATCATTCCTCCGGCCCAGTCTACGGTCCCTTTTGGGCTGGACGGGATCCCCGCCGGCCAGATGCTGTTCTCTATTCATCAGTGGCCAGTCATCTAGGCCTACACTTGACGCACCTCAGCTGAACACGAGCTGGCGTGGTTGGGTAAGCGTAATAGCTTCCGTCCTTACTCAGAGTATCTGCCTTGTTCAGTCTACGGGTGAATAGTCAGAAGAGGTCGACGAAGCATACCATCCCAAACCTTACGTTCGGACAGGGTTGCCATCGATGCTCCAGGTGAGACTGTCAGGTTGCCAATCTAAGAAAACGTAAGCATAGAATCAGGACGGCGATGGGTTGAGCCTGACCGATAGTGTAATCGTGAAAGTTGGAGAATGTGTCAGTAAGGCCATCATGTGTCTTCCCGTTGGTAGTACCTAAAAGCCAAGCGTCAAGGGTACCGCCAGCCTGATGCCCACTGAAGGCACTAACTTGGTATTTGACCCAGGAAGAAGTAATTGGATTGTGCCTGTGTCGTCTTGGCACCTGGCCACCTGTTGTGGGTTGTAGTAAATCGGTGCAAGTACTATTCATGGGTGATGATCACTCACTCCCAATCGATCTCGTCACGTACATCCCTGGGGGAAAAACCGAATGTTGATCACAGCTATCTCACGTCCCACTGAGGCGTCACTCACGACATGGTAATAAACGCATTGACAACACCAGCAGAACGTGCAGTTTTAAGAGTGGCTGTGATGGTGCCGTAATGGGCATAACGGGTAGCTTGCGTGGGGGGATTGGTTGAACACAACGAGCTGGAGGACAGTATCCAATAACTCACAAGAAACCCTGGTCCCATTATTATTCTGAGCCAGCGTCAATACGAGTTCATTATTCGGAGAAATGAAAGCAACGCCACTGTCGATGACGAAGTCGTGCAGCGTCGCGTTCCCATCGTACAGGGTCGAGTTTGTGAGGATGCGGTCCATGTTCGGAAAAGTGACCGTCTCTTTCTCACAAATTGGAGCAGGCCTGCAAGAGTCTAACGAATAGGAGTGGAGGGGGTTACATCCACCGAGGCATTGCTTGCGAAGGATGTCAGGACGCGATCCATCGGAGCCATGAACGGCGGCAAGACTTACTGTTCCGATCCCACTACATTCAGAGGCATAATTCAGTCATCGAGAGCAGTAAATCCATCCTCTGTCACTCACCAAAACCCGAATTCTGAGCAGCATGCTGCGGGAACGAGAAAGCAGTCAGGGACTGAGGCACTTCGTCGTATTCCCATATTCGTGAGACATACGTGCTGCAGAACCGCATTTGTTTCCTGGACCACAAAGCTGTTGAGCTTGGGCGAGGGAAGCAGCGAACAGAAATGCGAGAGGGGCAAGTCTCAAAAGTGCAGTCGCGCGAAGCATAGTTGCGACAGTAGAAACCAATGGTCAAATGAGTGTATGTGGGGGATTCCTGTAAATTACTGAAGAGTAGTAGAGCCTGGCGAGCTTGGTATGGAAGGAGTGAAAGCGAAAAGAGTGTGGGTCGGCTGAATTGTGTTTCGGACTGGGACGCTGAGACGCGTTCGATCCTGACCGAAGGGCTTCTTGTCGGTGTCTTCGCCACTATCACTTTCCCAACGAAGCAACTCAACTTGGACCGCTACACTCTTCTGCCTGCCGAGTCCCAGCTCACCGTTAATGCTGAGTCGCTGTTATGAAATACCTCGTAATTTTGAATCTGGCTGCCCAAATCTACGATGCATTACATGATAGCTGTTTAACGGCAACATTTGTGCCAACCTTTGCGAAGTTTCCAGTTGATCCCCAGTCAGGGGATGGTATCCAGCTTCTTATTGTGAGACCTCTTTCCTAAAAAGGCGTCGAGGCCATTCTGTTCAAACGTTTGACGGACGAGTGGTTCCGCCTTCATTGTTTCTGTAGCCACGCTGACGACCTTGGGACAGTTTTCACGAATCCACTCATACCTTGCAACAACGGTTAAATTGCACCACATACTCCAGACCTTTAGGGCCTCGACGTACCTGGGGTGTGGGGGCCAATGCGCCAGCATAGTGATGTAAATGTCCAGAATTGTTGGTTCCTCCGTTCCAAGGGCAAACTTCCCATTTGCCCCATGGATACCTCGCACAATCCCCGCCTCTAGGAACTTCCACGCATCCTGTCGTCTTTCGTCGGTGCCGTTGGATATCCACCTTTGAACCTGTTCCTGGCTTACGGGAGCATCTTGTGGCACCGCGCAATACCGTTCTGGAAACTCGATGACAGTTATGGTTGGATAGATGTTGGCTGGAATGTAAACTAGCCAACGGTAGAAGGCGGCAAGCTGAGGTGGGGTCAAGTTGGCCGTACTCCAGCGTGTGCCAGATCCATGCTGATCGTTGAGGTCTGCATGCCATACAAGGTTCGCATTATTTCTGGCTTATTGCGATTAGGTACTTACATAAAGCAATCGCTGCAGTTTCCGTTAGGACACTACCATCCGGGGTAATCAACGTGGGGAATTGAGCAAGAGGATTCGCAGCGAGGAGACGCGTCAATTCGGGACTCTCAACTCGCTTCGTTGTGTTGTCGTAATCCATGACTAGCAACTCGTGTGAGCATCCATACAGACGGAGCTGTTGAATTAGGTGAGTGGTAGCCACCAGATGACGGGCTCGTACACCTTACCAACGTCAAGACAAAGGTAGAACCCGTGCCTTCTGAGTGAAAAAGTACGTAGTTTGTCGCCATAGTTGTCGCAAAAGGTGGTTGACGGACAGTGATATAGATGAATGATGTCAGCGGTTCTTTGCCCCAGTCACGTGCACACGTAAGTCCGGACCAGCGAGTCGCAGCGGCCATATCTGTACGACGACTTGCTTACATATGTCCTCTCAGATGCTTGCAGATGAGTGGCGATCGTGGCCAGCATTCCGCATGATCAATGACGGATCTTGCACCTGCCGTCCATACCATCCAGTCGCTGCGTAATCCTCTCTGTCAGCGAAAGGCGCGCTCGGAAAATGAGCGATTATGGAGGGATCAATAATTACGCCCCTATCAAAAGAGTCGCGAGCTTGGTCTTGGCACCTACATTGTGGTCACAAGGTTTTTCTCGCCGCAGTGCGCGGTACTTGATCTACCACACCGACGCTGGCTTCTGTCCACGCTCTCAGAAGCACTTCGGATGGGATTGCATCACAGCTTCCAAAGAGCGCGACGAGAGGTTCGCTCTACTCATGGCATCGCCTTCTTCGACCGAATTCAATCGGGTGGGGGCGTGGCTGTAAGTGTCTCATTCAGATGCTTTCATGATTCGTTGTCGGTGACGATTTCCTATTCAGTTGCGGCAGCGACAATGTCGGTGGAGGGTCGAACCCCTATCTAACAACAGTGCTTTGGGCACGCGACTAGTAATGAAGAGAATTGAAAGAAGTCATCTCAGCCATCTGCGGTGGTCTTTAGCCCATCTGGGCAACGTAGATAGTCCAAAGACTCTATTCTTATGGACATCTCGGGGCGAAGGAGCAAGTCGCCCCTAACTTCCTCAGCGGGTGGATGATCCCGACTGTGGACTGCGTAGAGCGACGCGGTACCGTATAAAGCAACTTGCGCCACCACCGATCCAGACCAACAACCACAGTTCTCTTATCCATCTCTTCCTTTCTCAGCTCCTCCATTTCTCAACATCGACCATGGTTCTCGTCTCTGCCCTGCTCGCCGCTCTCTCCGTTCAAGCTGTTGTCGCCGCCCCTGCCTTTGACAAGGCAATCCCCCCTCGCGGATGTGGCAACCATCCATCCCTTCGTCAAGTTACCAAGGCTGAACAGACCTTCAAGCAGAAGCTGGGCGCCCAAGGAATCAGCACCCTCTCGGACGACACAACTGGTGAGACTAAACGAATCAGTTTGCCACCCGTTCTGCCATTGACGACCAGCTACATAGACTACTCCGCGATTATTCCTGTACAATGGCATGTCATTGAAGCAGGATCTGTGAGTGTTAAATGATACCGCACACGACATTCTACTGAATCCGATGTAAATACAGGATATCGGCCAGGGACACATCTCCGAGGAGATGATCCACGCTTCCATTGATGTCTTGAACAAAGCCTACGCCCCAGCCCAGCTCACATATGAACTCGAAGGATTCAAGTATATCACCAACGCCACATGGTTCGTCCACGACAGTGACGCGTCATTCAACTTCATGACTTATTCTTTTCCCTAAGGTTTAATGAACTCGGACCGGAGACGGACGTCCAAACCCAGGCAAAGGAAGCTCTAAGAGTGGGCGATGCTGCAACATTGAACGTCTACACAGTTGGCTTCGCATCCGGCGCAGGTGCTGGTCTTCTGGGGTATGCAACATTCCCAAGCTCATACAAGGATGCTGTGAGTCTTCCCTACCCACGACTGCTTGGCTGTACCTCAAGTCTGACTCTTGGGTGCAGCCGAAGGACGATGGCGTTGTCATCCGTTATTCTTCAGTCCCAGGCGGTTCCATGGCGAACTACAACCTTGGCCAGACGCTCACCCACGAAGTAGGACACTGGCTTGGTCTTTATCATACGTTCCAGGGTGGCTGCAGCGGTCAGGGTGACTCCGTGGATGACACGTACGTTTTAATAACCGTCTTGTCCTGATTATTTATTGACATTTTACCCTAGTCCTGCAGAAGCTTCTCCAGCCTTTGGTTGCCCTACTGGACGCGATACCTGCAACTCCGATGACAAGCCCGATCCAAGTGAGTGCAGCCAGCGCTAAGACCTGTCAGGGCCAAGCTGACCTCCCTTCTTTCTTCCCAATCCAGTTCACAACTTGTGAGATTACACGTCGTGTCACCTCTGGAATGCCGTATACTCATTCTTTTTTTAGCATGGATTACACCTACGACTCCTGCATGGACCAGTTCTCCCGTACGTCGACTTTCGCGCCCAATAACTTGTTACTGAGTCGCCTTATCTTTTCTCATAGCTGGTCAGATTGTTCGTCTGAAGGCTCAGATTGCAACCTTCCGCGGCATCGGCCAACTTTCACCAACAGAATCACCCTCTGGAACAAAGGATCCGGTTCGGTTGTAGACGTTGCCTATCTGCCTGCTTGGTCGTTATCTGTGTCACCTGAACTGAACTTTGAATTTTTGTCTGATACCCCTTGTACCTATATTGTAACTCTTGGATTTACGCTGAATGGAGAGATATCGAACATATGCACATTATCCAATGTGGAACGTGGAACGTTGCGAGCATGTTGCGAGATTACATCTAAGCCTGGGAGACACAGTATCGCAAAGCTGGTGACCAAATTGTATCGGATATTCCCGCCGACTTCCCCGAAATGGTACAAACCTCACTGGTTGGGAATAACTTGAACGTTGGGGAAAACGTCTACGCTGACAAACTGAAACCTTTCACACGCCGCTTTTGACAACACCTCAGGCTCCTGCATTTGATCAACTGTTTGACATTCCCAAGTCCACCTCCGAGCCCGACGTGGATACGCACGACTTTCTTCTGCTGGTATGTCGAGTCTAGCTTCTAGAGTGCGGCGATAAGTTTACCCTTCCCCCGCTGTCAGCCGGGGCTGGGGTCTTCGAACTTACATACTAACCAGACTCACATTCAGTGTTCTTTGTGCAAAACGAGATCGGCTTCTATGTTGCGATTTAGAAGGTTTTCAACCGGCCCGAATAACGCGCTGCGGCAACACTGCTTTGCACCCCTGCTGTTAAGAAGGGTGACGGAGCTCGCCAGGTAAGATCACGAGAACAGCAAATGCCACTGCTGATGTTCAACCTAACCGTACCCTTTGGAAGTCTTCTGCAACGTTGGGTTGTCCCCTCTGGTTGACGCTTCTCATGTTGTTCTCTCCATGCCGAGACTGTCCGAACCCCGCGAGCCGCGCGTATCTGCACGTTTTCACCACCCGTTGGCAAATGAAACGTACCACCACCACTCCCCTCGGCCACCATGCTCAAGAACCCATTCCAATTCCAGTGGTTTCGTACACGCAGCGGACCGGAAACACCTACTTCCGACATCAAGGGTCGCATCTCGTTCAACCCGAAAACACCAGTGAACCTCCGCGGCAGTTATTGCGACCTTTTTGTTGGGAAACATAGCAAGTTCGGTGAAGTAGCGATGAAGCGCCCGCGCCTAGACCCTCAGGCATCGAATAGCAAAGAAATGCAGGTGGGGCAACTTCTCTGGAACGGCATGGCAGCGTCTCTGGTCACGCTAATGCTTGCCTTCTAGCAATTCGAAGTTGAGGCCGATACCTGGCGCTCGCTTAAACACGAGTACATTCTCGAATTCTTTGGCACGTATCGAGAAAATGGCTATTTGTACATGATCTCACCGTGGATACCAAACGGCGCGCTCAGCGAGTACATCAAGAAAGATCCCAGGGTCAACCGCGCCAGGCTTGTATGTCCAAATCCTTTGTGGGTGATCGTATCCTCATGCAATGGTTTGGGCAGCTTCGTGAAACTGCCGAAGCCCTTGCTTATCTCCATAACAGGGGCATGATTCATGGCGATATTAAAGCTAGCAATATCCTCGTTTCCCCCGACATCCATGCTCTTCTATGCGACTTTGGGCTCTCGAGGATGATCAATGTTGCGACGGCGACAGGCCTCAAAGGTGCAGGGACCACTCGTTGGCAGGCTCCGGAACTGTGGAAGGATTCACCCAAGGGCTTCACGACGGATATCTATGCATTTGGTATAACAATATATGAGGTATCGCGTTAACAATCTAGTTACGTGCAGCTTCTGATTCCGTCCCACAGGTTTTGAGTGGCAGGGTACCATACGATCATCTCCATGACTCGGGGATATTTTTAGCAGTGATGGAGAGAGGAGAAAGGCCACCAAAGGATCCCAGGTCATCGCTGACTGGAGAATCCTATGATGAACTATGGGTCACTGCGGAGTGGTGTTGGCAGACTCAACCAGAGAAAAGACCTTCGATATCCGGTGTTATTGCGAGGCTTGCCGATACCCAACTGGTTGTTACGCAGCCAACATCAGTTACCACGGCTCAAGGAAGCCGGCATGTCATTCAGCCGCCTGCCATTCAGCCGCCTGTCTCCTTACCTCCGACTCTCCATGTGCCTCAATCATCTCGTCCTGCGCCACCTCCCCCATCCCGTCCTGTGGTTCCCCAGAATCCGGCCAGCGAAGCCCACTATCCGTATAGAGAGATTGCGTCACCCACCCAACCGCCAGATGTTCAGAGCGGTCGAGGTCGACCCTCGAAGCGCTGGACGGCACCTGCCACCCCAGAAACAGGTTATTTGCCTTCGCCTAGTGCGCCCCGCCCAGGGGGCGATCAACCGCGCGGCTTGAACGTCATTCAAGAAGGGTACAGCGGCAAGGTCTCTCCGAGGAACGATATGGCATATCCACCATCAACGCCTTACCCCCTGACTGGGAGCACCCCCGCGCGCTCGCAAACAGACCCGAACTACGGAAGAGACCCAAGGTCCCCAGGCCACGAATACCAATCTCCATACCCTCCGGCTATAGCACCATCATCTCCCCTACCCCGTCAGGATGAAGGCCCGTATTCGGCACATAACTTGGGCGAACACCCTAATCAAGCGGGTGGCCTTCGCCCTTCATTTGCCCCCACATCCCCTCCCGTCCCGGCCGTGCGACAGCTACCAGTCATACCAGGGACAGCTTTGCCACGACAGCCTGCTGTGGCATCGATCAAATCGGCGGAAAGTGAACAAGTTGGGAAACAACCATATCCGCCTCTCGACCCTCGAATCTACAAGCACCCGGATGTGATAGCATACATGAAATCCAACCCTAATATTCCACAAATACCCCAATTCCATCAATATCTGCTATTGCGTACCATTAGAAATGGTTCACACGGCAGAGTGAAGCATGCCGTGCAGGCGGATACGCACCGGGTGGTAGCCATAAAACTCGTAAAGAACAATCCATATGGTGTCAATAGCATTAAAGGCCGGATCCAGCTTTTATTGGTGAGTAACGATACTTCCCCTACTTGCCACTGCGTGACAAATACGAACACCAGGGCCTGCGACATCCCAATATCATCCAACTGATCGATGTGAAGGAAACGCCCAAATACATCGGCCTCGTCACGCAGTATGCCTCTGAAGGCGAACTGTTTGACTACGTTTTAAAACGAAACCAACTGCGGGAGCAAGTCGCACAGCGAATATTTGCCCAAATCGTGTCTGCCGTCTCGTATCTCCATGCAAAGGGTATTATCCACCTCAACATCGGTCTCGAAACCATCTTTCTTAACCACGACCGCCACGTCCTCCTCGCCGGGTTCGGTTATGCAAGAACGTTCTCGCAGGACAACGACTACACAAACACCACTGGCAACGACACCATCTATAACGCTCCCGAAACCTGCATAAGCGACAAACACTACTCGGGCAGGGCGGCGGACGTATGGTCGTGTGGCGTTGTGTTATATGTCATGCTGGTTGGCAAGCTTCCTTTCGGGGCCGGTGTTTCGGACAACGACGCACCATGGGCCTCCAAGAGCGTCCTCACTTCAAGACTCTCACTCCCCGACAATATTTCTGTTATTGCAGCCGACCTCCTACTTCGAATGCTGACTTTCAGCCCCGAGAAAAGATGCGACCTTCGAGCTGTCAGGACTGACCCTTGGCTTGGTCCTGAGTCCTATCTTCTTGGTAAAAGTATAATGGAATTAGAAAAGGAGGTTCCTATTCCTCCAAATGCCGAACTACAGCAGTGGTCGTCAAGAAATCTTCAGCATCACGTCAACTTAGGCTCGAACGAAGACTTGGGGGGTAGAGGTGTTCCTGGGCCATCGTCTCTGTCCCGGAGAAATACCTATGATCGGTCACAAGGAGACTCACAACGATTCGGTAACACAGAGCCCCCATCACAGCCTACCGTACGATACGACACCAGCCGGCCCCCTCCGAACCAATCCACAGGGCGGGCGGGTCGTCCACCTCCCATCGTCATTCCAGAGATTAACGAACCCCAAGACGATTGGACGGTGCTCGACGATAGCACGCAAAACCATCACGATGGAGGTCCTTCCAATGCGTCAAGTCGTCTTAATACGGGCCCTCCGTCAGCGACCAGCTTCCGCACTACGAAATCAAGTATTCGCGAGCGCGTGGTTTCGATGTTCACCGGCGGGCAGGCCGTAAAACGGATACCACCCAAGTCGACACTAGCTCCGCCAACCGTTACGGAGGATACGGTTTCAAGACGGGTATCGATATCTTCCACACGCTCGAAGCATGTCAAGAAATCGTCCATCACCGTGATTGGCAGTCGACCGATGGACCCAGATCAAGATGTCTCTGAAGAGGGACATCCCCAGCCTCCCAAAGTCATCTACTTTTACGATCTCACAAAACCCTACTACGAGTTCACACTGTTTTCTCAGCACCCAATCAGTCACGAAGGCAAAGTGTACCCTACTGCCGGTCACTTTTATCATGCAGCGAAGGTTCATATCTCATGTCCTTCATCTTCTCGTAATGGATCTAACAGACCCATTTTGAATGTAGTTTTTCCAGTATAGCCCCACTCACGCTGAGAGGATACGGAATCTAGGGCCGGGTAGTAACGAGAGACAGGTGATTGAAGAGGCCAGTCGATTCGCGCAGGGCATTAGAAATGACTGGCCACGAGTCAAGGTGTCCGTGGTACGTCCTCACACCTTACGAGTCTATACAGAGCTGACCTCCAGGACCGGTAGATGGATCAAACCCTGGAGTTGAAGTTTACTCAGCACCCGGATCTACGGGCCCAATTATTACGGACTGGTGATGCGTGGCTCGTTTTCGTAAGACGATTTAGCATGTCGTTCATTAACTTTGCTGAAATGCCTCCTTGTAGGACACCGGTGGCTTGGATCCATTCTGGGGGAGTGGCGTCGGTGGTAATGGACGGAACGAGCTAGGTGTGGCCTTGATGCGCCTGCGGGAGGCTATGAGAGCACGGCGCGGGACAAGTCAGTAACGGCATGCCCTAATATATCGAATTGCACATATATCCTTGCATCTGTCCTTGTGCAATATCAATGAATGTACCGCTTTCTACCGCTTGTTCTAAGCATTTGCCAAGAAATATTCCGTGTACGCATTCATGACTTTATTGGACATCTCTAAGCACACAACACAATCGAGTGGGGGATTTACGCAGGTCCACGACAAGACATCACAATGTAAGGTATTATAGGCGGTCTAGAAAATCACAGAGGTCTTAGCAGTGCCTTTTCAGACGTCAATTGTCACTCGGGAACTTACCGACGTTGCCCAAGTCCCTGCAGGCCTCCTTAACCCGTGCGCTAAGAGTCTTCTCGCCTTCGCGGACCCAGACACGAGGATCATAGAACTTCTTGTTAGGCTTGTCTTCACCTTCAGGGTTGCCGACCTGGGACTGCAGGTAGTCCTTCTTCTTGGTGATAAAGTCACGGATACCAGCGAGGTAGGCAAACTGGGTATCTGTGGATTGCGTGCGTTTGTGAGACTTTGAGATATACCAAGCAGCTTGATTCGCAATACTTACCGGTATCGACGTTCATTTTGACGACACCGTTGGAAACCGCGGTGGCGATCTCCTCCTTCGTGGAACCAGAACCTCCGTGGAAGACCAAGAAGCTAATCCAGGAACAGAATCAACATCCACCCAGAAGCAGCCCTAAACAATGGGAAGCAAACTCACAGAGGCTGTTCACCTGGCTTTCCGATCTTCTCAGCAACGTGCTTTTGATGGTTGCCCAAGATGTCTGGACTTAGCTTGACGTTGCCAGGCTTGTAGACACCGTGTACGTTTCCAAACGCAGCAGCGATAGAGAACCCGTTTCCGATTTTGTGGAGAGCATCGTAAACCTCGAAGATATCTTCAGGCTGGGTGTAGAGAGCGGCATTGTCGACCCCAGTGTTATCGACACCATCTTCCTCGCCACCAGTGATACCGATTTCCATCTCTAACCAGAGACCCAATTTCGCCATGCGTTCGTAATACTTGGCGCAGATAGCGATGTTTTCCTCTTTTGGCTCTTCCGACAGGTCCAACATGTGGGAAGAAAAGAGGGGTTCCTGATGTTGCTTGTAGTACTCCTCGTCGGCCTCAAGCATACCATCAAACCATGGTAGCAGCTTCTTAGCACAATGGTCGGAGTGAAGCACGACAGGACTAGCCAGGAGAGTAATTGAGCAATGACCCGACACATCGAAAGATGGATAAAACCCACACGCCGTACTCCTTGGCGACTGTGCGGATGTGGTGAGCGGCAGCGATAGCACCCAAGATGGATGCTTGTTGCTTATCATTGGCGAGGCCCTTGCCCGCAAAGTAAGCACTTCCACCCTGCGATACTTGCAAGATGATGGGAGCCTTGATGTCTCTGAAATGCTCACGAGTCAGTGGATATGATATGTACACGAGAACGAAAGTAAGTACCGAGCAGCTTCAAGGACAGCGTTCGCGGTGGATGACGATGTCACGTTCTAAGGGAGCCCCGGTCACACGACGCGATCCGTTCCGGCGGTGGAAATACTTACGATAGCCTAATTATAAAGCCGTATGAGAATGTTACGACGTCGTGAAGTACATGTGGGTGGGGAAACTCACGGGGATCGCGAACTGCGTTGACAGAGTGACGGACAGAAAAGTCCGATAGAGTTGAGAGCTGGTACGACGCGCCCGACAGCATATTGCACAGTACCTTGTTCTCCCTAGCATACTCGAAGAGCTTGACCACGTTCTGGCCGGTCAATACACCAGTCTGGATGGAAATCAACGACGTAGGGGACGTCCAGTCAGTCCAAATTGCGTTATCTTATCTTGAGAGGTTTCGCTGTTATTCACTCACGGGAACGATATCGAGGACACCCATTGCACAAGTAGAGGTGGTATGGATACGTAGAGGAGCTAGACGGAGAGGTGGGAGAGGTTGAGGGAGGGAACGGGAGGGAGAGACGAGAAATCGATTGCTTGAGGGGGCCGCACGTGATTTTATGGCCCGGGGTGTGTGATCGGGATTAGGTCAGCATGTGATCACCTCGGACAGTCGGATGCGACCTCTCGCACGCGCACAACAAGCCGAACGGCCGATCAGCACTCCCGACACACGGTAAACCCCGGTGTCTAGACAATCCTCCGAGGTGTGCCGTGTGTCGTGTTACATTGAACATCGCCTGGACTGATCCGAAGGACAGGCGCCTAGTTGTGCCACGTTACGAAAACGCTGATGGCAATTTCATCGAACAACCTTGAGGATAAGTTGTATAAAGACGAGCAAAGCCCATCAACACTTACCATCGACGTTACTGCGCCCTCATATCGCAATCCTATCACTAGCGGGTCCATCTTAATGGCCTCTCCAAATATCCGGGTTCCACTGTCGAGCTATAGTGGATGCCCATGTCAGTGGAGGTGAACAGTTGTGCATCATTTTAAAGTTTCACTCGCCATGGATACAAGTCAACTCAAAGGAGGTATTCTCCACATCCGTAGTCAGCACTCAGCCTGAGGCTATTGCTAGGCCAACTCCGACAATTCTGGCACCAGTTCCCTCTAAGCAAAAGCCCACGAGAACAGATGCAGGGTGCGGGGCGTGTTGCGAATGGTATGTGTTGAAAAGATACCCAAGGTTCTTAACAAGTTGTTTGCAACGGACAGTTGCCTGAGTTGGTGTCTGGTGGTAACAACGTGCTTAGAGCTCTGCAGATGAAATAATGGAAAGCAACCTTCATATGATTAGCTTGTCCTGGCGCATGTATACTATATACGGAGACTCGGGACGATGAATGAATAACCCCAAAGCTGGTGGTCGAAAAAATCAGGCTTTTGACGCACAACAATTGTAATAGAGCTCAGAACATGCAGGTATCTGGGGTAGCGTGCGAGGCGAGAGTTGATCCAAGTACTAGAAGACGGGAGAAGAGACGCGACCACTTTGTTTACTGGGTTGCAAGACGTGCACGTGACTTCCGGTAAAGGTGACCCTGTCTATAATCACATCGTAACCCAACCCTAATTTGTCCCGGTCATTACATGGCTCAACGTGTCCCGAGATGAGCTTTTCGAGCAACAAGCAGGACGAGATTAACTCAAATACACCATACAAGGTTGGGGAGTTTGATAATCTAATAACGTGACAGGAACACTCGTTAACTTCGAATTCGGATCGGGCCGTACCCCACCTCGTGCCTTTGTCAACCATCCCCCACGGACAGGCTGACGCCTCCTGCTGCTTTCCACTGCACAATATCCCATGTCCAATCTTTGGCCGTCCTGGTTGGCCGGCTTGAACGACGATCAGGGCCTACCCATCCGTGTCTCCAACAATCGAGGGGTCGATGAGAGGTCGGCTTACCCTTTCGATCTGCCATCACCAACGTCTTTATCCCATCCACCTCCTGCAGACATGTCGACGTCCAGCATCCGCCTTACACAAACTGGCGATCGTCATTCACACGAGCCGCAGAGATCGCCAGCCCCGATCAAACCGATCGGCACGGAGGTCCCTCAGAGTACTCCCTCCCTCCCAACTTCGCCCCAAGGTACCACATTGGAATCCCAGCTCGAGTCCATGCTACAAATGAAAGAAGAGCAGCTTCGGCTAGTGCACGAATACAGAGAACGTATCCTTGCGCAGAAGCTCGAGCTGACGCAAAGCGTCAACACGCTCCAAGAAGCCGAGAGGTCCCAAAGGACGGACGCTCCGAAACTGCACTTGAAACTTCGAGAAGAAATCACGAAAGCATCGCAGACTTGGAAAAGAGAAAATGAGCAGCATCTCCGACAAATGGTACGGAAATTTAGTTTCGCCCATCAGCATTACCTGTCCGCTCACCTTCTCCTACCGGTCCAACGCCTCCCTCGGCAGCTTACGCATAGTTTACCACCGACGGACGATACTCCCGGCCAAGGGTCCCCTTCATCGATCGCGTCTGTCCCTGCAGGTAGGGCAGCGGCCAGGGGAAACGACGAAGGTTCGTATTTTACCCGCGTGAAGACCGCTCTTGTTCAGCATGCTTTCTGTAGCATTCGCCGTCGAAATAGGTGGAGCCCTGATAGTCGAAGTGCGCCGCCTGCAAAATCTCGTCAGACAACGAGACGAGACGATTCAAGAGCTTGGAAAGGAAAGGGTTGGATTGGAGGAGGGCCTTCGTTCGATACAGAAGAAATCCGAAGAACAACAAGCTACGGTTGGACGATGTAAAAGGGAAGTCGTCAATGCGGACGCCCGCTTCCAAGAGATTCGAGGGCGACTTGAAATTGCTCAACAAGACTTCAAAAAGAAGGAGAAGCAACTTAAGTCGACCATTGAACAGCTACGTGGCGCATTTGAAATAGAGCGATGCGAGAAGGACAAGATCTACACAGAGCTCAAAGGGCTCAAAATGGAGCACCTCGTCGATGTCGCCCGACTTAGCAAGTCCGTCCTCGCCTTACAAAGGGAAAAGGCAGTTCTTGAAGAATCTATAGAGAACGCATCCAGGACGGATTCCAGCTCGAAGGCACCAGCCTGTCCAGGAGGCTGGGATCCGTCGAGTCGACATCGCGAAGAGGCCGATGCTCTGCGACAGGTGGTTACTTCCTGCCAACGTCAGATATCTCGTCTCAAAGATGCTCTCGCACACGAGCGTCAGCTAGCCCAGCAGTACAAAGGTCTGTTAGAAAAGGAGGGGCTTCTTGGCACCAAGTCCGTCGAGGGGTTCAACGACAAGGCATCCCAAGGGAGTGGTAACGGAATTCTATCTCTGGCCGCCAAAATCGGTGCTGTCTTGGCCCCTCCTCCGACCCATTCACTGCAGGTGGTGAACCGCGAATCGCTTCTTGCAGACGAAGATGGCAAGGAGGCCCTCCCCACGGACAAAGTGCCAGTGGCAAGTCAGGCCAAAGCAGACAAGAAGGACCCCTTTGATGTAGATGAACCGGATGTCAGTGGCGACATCGACGACTGGATCTCAGTGGGCTCACTGAGTGAATGATGGGCCTCTTACCCCAATGTATGTATTCCGCGTGTTGTCGCTAGGGATGGCATATCACTTACCTCCGAGATCCTACTAGTGTGATACACCAATTGGGTTAGAAACATGGAAATACGCTCCTTGGAGTAATGTGATATGATTCTTAAGCAACAGTCACTTGAACGAGACAGTTGAAGATTCTAGTCTGGTGTATAGAGAGAGTAAGAGGTGGACGAAGGAGAAATTTATTGTTAGTCGAAAGGAACTTCTATTGGCCGAAAAGCGAAAATATAGTCGGTTGATAGTTGCAGGCTCGGGTGGTGAATTCTGACTCTCGACGGCTTGCAAAGGGGTTATTTGTCAGCAGCTGGGCATACCCTTTTGATTGAACCCTTACAAGGGTGGGCAATACTCATCTATTTCGTAGAACGGAATTCCAGCAATGAGACTCGGCTCAAGGCGAAGCTCTGTACATTGCGTTCGGGAGATGTCATGATTTGATGGCGAGGCATCGCATATCACAATTTTGACAAAGTTCCCTTTCGATGGCATATAATCAAGTTTGGCTCGGTATCCAACTACCAATACTACTCCCGATATTTCGGCATTATCGCCGACGTTCACGGTGGCGTCGTCAGTCAAATCCACAACGGTGGGCCAAGCGGTCCTTAACTCCGTTGCCACGACTCCTCATCATGGTCTGCTTCGTCCTCCATCACTTACTCACCGACACTAGCGCCTGCCTTACTAATCAGGAAGTGCCATTCCGACTTGGTCACCGACAGCCAGGCCGACATGACTGATCATTCTCGAATGTCCGTTACCTTTCATTGGACCTGAATGCAGTTCAACGCCGCGCTATCTGCCAGTGGGGAGAGTCACTGGCCCCCCTTCCATTTTCCATCCGCTTCCGATCGTCGTCCAACGTCCTCGCCCGCTTTCACTGCTATGCCAAGTGTCGATAGCTGCCCTCTGGTACCTTTTTTGTCCCTTCGCTCGGTGGCCCCTTTATCGACTTCGATATCCAGTGCTCCTGGGCTGTCACCCACTCTGATTGGCAGATCCGCGTTGTGGTGATGCGATGGAGCCTGTCCTTTGCTCCCCAATATGGCGACAACAAAAGTCCGCACGTTGTTCTGCCTATCTGGTTCCGTACGAGTCGACAGCTCCGCCTTTCGCCTTGGATGGTTTCGACGTTCAACGCTTGCATAGGATTTCCCACGCGATTTACCTCATTTGATCCTCCCGTTCAGGCTACAGGCGCCTTCTACATTTGAGGTCTAGTACGCCGGTGCACGCTGTCACTCTTGCTCAAGAAGAACTTGTGATCATGCTGCTCATCGATCAGGACACGCCTTATCCTGGTGTCTGCCCTCCCGCACAAATCACTCTACCAAACAAGGCGTGGACTAGGAATGCTGGATCCAGCGAAGAGGGTCATTGGTTGTTATCGACCCGATCGGAAGGTTCGTAACACCGTTTTGCGTTGCATCGCGAGTAACTTGCGGTCAGGACCTAAGAATGGCCGTACCACCCTACAAGGTTGAATCGCAACGATGCTGACTGAGGTGAATTCGATGTGGTGAAAGGGTCTGGGGACTGCGTTGCATGGACGTTGCCCGAACTGCAAGGGCGTGGTGGCCGCAATACATGCTTTCTCCGTGGAACCACCAAGAATTCCATCGGTGAAATACCTCTTCACATTCGAAAATGGTTGTCGAGGGGGACATAAATATCAAGCTCTTGGCACCTTATAGTACAAGCCACCGTATACCACACTCCCCCCCCCCCCAGACAGATACAATGAAGTCGGCTCTTCTCAGCACTACTTTCCTGCTTTCCATCGCTTCCTTGGCATCGTCGGCTCCCATCGAACCCAGACAAGGTGGTCTTGTAGGTCTCGCCCAGGCGTCGTCCTGGAATGTTTCTGACCTTTGTCCTACATCACCAGTGGAAGCTCATAGGTACCATTGGAAATGTCGTTTCAACGGGAAGCACCGTCTACGGCCTGCTTGGAGGTGGTAAGGCGTCGCCACCCTGCATTTGAGTCTTGCCCGTCCCTTACCTCCGTGTATTCTAACATCCAGGGAATTCCAATAACAACCCACCGACAGGTTAGTCTGGTTTCTTACTTCCCATATCCTCCTCCGACGAACCTATATATCCTGTCTCCCCCCATAGGCGGCTATCCTTACCCAACCTATGCGCCCTACTCGTCTTACTATCCGTACTATGGCTACGCCGGGGCATCGTACCTTCCCCGACCCGATCAATACACTGGTGCTACGAGCGCTTCCACGTTCGTCACAAACGGAGGCGGCTGGACAAATTCCACCACGAACCTACCTGGAACCATCAGCATAGACAGTGCGTGATGCTCTCTGCCTCCCCGTTCGGTTCCTACAGGACGTTTCTTCCTCAGACCCGCCTTATAGCAACAACTGCTATGGGCTAACTCCGACTTCTGTGGTCTCCTGGCTCACGGAATTCCAGACCACCTACCGTCAGCTGACGACGAGGTGCGTGTCGATGGAGTCATGTGTGTTCTATCCTCAACTAACATGGTGCAATCACGCGGCGTTCTTGGCAAAGGTACCCGACCATTCGTACCTCACCCCAGTTCTGGGCGAACTGCACAGGCAACAACCCTTCTTTCGGCAACATCTCTGCCCTTTGGGTTGTGCAGCCCACTTTTCCGACTAGTGTCCCTACTGGGTGGTCGTAAGTACTATCCCTCCTATTAGTTTCGACTGGCCTTGACGCTTCTATCAAGGAACTGGACTTTCTGGGATGACGGAGTGAGTGGCTTGTCCACCTCCAACGTCGCCACCGTCTACAACGGGGGTCTCTCCTCCCTTGAGAGTCTTATCATCGATGTCATTACCGCGCTCTTTGGGTGAACGTTTTCTGTATTACAGTGTTTTTGAAGGGAGCGGCGACACAAACATACCCAGGACCCGAGACGTCTTACGAATGTAATTTAGGCTCCCTACATGTCGTAGTAATGCTTCATCCCTCGTTATGTCAATAGACCCTTGTGCTTTGGTATTTCTCATTCCTTTTGCAATTCAATAAGGACCCCCTGGGGAAGTTATCAATGCGATGGCAGCACAGGTGTCACAGCGGACGAGCGCCTCTTCCTTGGTCATTATCGCAACGTCGTCAGTGCGGAGCCTCAGGGAGTCAAAGCAAGCCCCATCGAGTCTCTTAGTGGAGGTAAGCATAACCTATCATGTGTAAAACCTGCGTGCATGCTACGTGCAAAGAGCGTCCCGCCAGTCGACCGGGGCTGGAACCAGGCATTGGTGCATATCACGCCGAAACCCATCCACTTCACCAATATCCTGATGCCTCATGGTATGGTTACAAACGGCCACGAGTATATTGGAAGTGGCCTTTGGGCTTCGTCGCCGATGACGCTACGACGTTGCGGGCGTCAATATTGAAATCGGCGTCAACGGAAGGAACGCCGCGATGTAGCGTGCACCATCTATTGCAAAAGGTCACATTCAGTAGAAGGCTATCTGTATGGCTTATGGTCACTCTTGAGGGAAGATTGGGTGCATGTCACACTACCGCCGAGACTGAACGCCGGTCCACAGAGGCATGGTAGAAAGTGAGGCCAGACCGGTATCATAGGACCCTTTGTATCCCCCATAAGGAGCAAATCATATAAATCTAACTATAGAAGTGATTGAGTTATGATACGGGGCATCCGAATAGAACTCGCTCGGCCGCACGGTGGTCATGCTTGTGGGGTGCTATGAAGATACTTGTACAGCCGTTTCCACCACCCCACGAGAGGACGGATCCTCTCCGAATGGTCATACGGAGCAGATGTCTACCATGTAGCCTCGGTTGGTGGGCACAAACCCATTAGATTTTCAGTGTGATGAAGTGCACTGACAATCGATGATGAGTGCTCAGTTTTGTCTCTTCGTTCTTTCTCATCGGATGAACTCTACCTCAGGGGGTTCATCTAGCGTCGCGATGCAGAAACCACACTTTCCGTACCGACAGCCAATCCTCGATTTATTCTAGAGTCTCTGCGTCTCAGTCGTCATATGTCGCTCCGATGGTATCCATATATATCCTCCTACTAGGTTGATTTTGGGTAGGTTCTCTTACTGCCTTGCAGTATGTGGACGTACATTGCGTTAGCTCTTCGGTATGTATTATGACTGTTTTGTGGTACGTCTTCGTCGCGAGTACAAGGTCGCCGGAGAGCTAGAGGAAGGAACAATGTACGCCGACGTCCCTTCACGGAAATCAGGGTTTGCTACTAGTGTAACCGCCCTCTCTGTGCATAAGAAAGGTGTGCAGGACTGCACGGAGGGCAATGCTATATAGTAAGGTGGGATATGGTCAGAAAACAGCAGTCAAGCAGTCACGTGTCACGCCACCGCAGCAAACACTGCTTGTTTTTTAATCACCATGACCATACCATACCAACGCTTCTCAAGCCTCTCAGATGGGCGGTAAAAGGCTCACAGAGAGCATATAACCAAAGTGACGCGATCAACATCAGGGGCGCTCACCTACTCAAAAGCTCGGCATACCCAGTCGGATTCCCCTCAACGGGTCAGATTTTCCTGCCTCTGAATTACGTTCTAGACTCACCCCCGATTAGCGGGAAGAACCTCCGAAGCTCGTTGTATAGCACGCCGAGAAGTCTGGCGTCGCCGTTTGAAGCACGTTCTTTGCCAGTTTTTTTGCATCTTGACCGTCATTCTCCGGAGAAGGTGGCGATAGTCTCCGACAATGCTTCGAATGATGTAGTATTGTTGAGTATGATACTCTTGTGCACCATGGTCACAACAACATCTACACAAAGTAGGTATGTAGTCCTCCTATGACCCAACCGCGAGATTCATCCCCAGTGAACGCCCTCACCACAGACCGATTGTTTGGTTGGGGTGGTGCAGAGCTGTGATAAATAAGCGCTGGCTTGCTTCGGCAGGGCTATGGTCCTGCTAATATGTCTCTGGAAGTACAAGTGATCATCGGGTGATAGGCCTCCTGTTTGCCTGAAGGGCGGAAATCTCGCATATCCCTTCTTGCAGGCGATCTCATGTGTGGTGCATTGAGGGTTACCACATAACGTGAAAATTTGCCCTATAAGTTCCCTGTCGCCTCTATCCCATGACTTATCGACTGATCTCTCTTCCCCTGCGCATTACTTACCTCGGACTAAATGGCATTCGTTGGTCCTTCGTACGGTCCCCAGAACATTAATTATCCGCCAATGTACAATGCTACTAGAGCTGTGACGTGCCTGATTCCGGAATGCCCGAACCCACCATATCAGAATGGTGGTCAATATTGCAGTAACAACCACCGCAAGTAGGTCCTCCAACGAAATACGTCCTACCGCCCAGTATTCATGCAGTCTATTGCTTTTTAATAGGGAGGCGGTCGCCCGAGGTCTTGCCATTCGGTGTATCGCGTGTGGTGTGTATCCGGAGATGAAGGACCACTTCTGTGGACGCGCTTGTCGTGATTGGGCGGTCAACCAAGCACCTTTTATTTTGCCGTTGGATCCCAACAACCCGAAATTTGGCGAAAGCAAGTCGATCCCCGCGAACCACAGTTCAGCTATTTGATCTCCTTTCTCAGTTGCATCTCAATTCTATCGAACTTGGAGACACGACTCGAAACGAGTACCGAATGTCGTCCACATTTATAAGATCGTTATGGCAAAGAACGAGGTCGATAGGTATGAGAACTACCGGTGAGTCGTAAGAGTTGATGTTTTGACGTCTCCTAATCTTCAGATTTCAGAGCTTGGGTGGAATACCAGGGTCAATTCCAGATGCAAGGCAAAAGCCCTGGAAATGAATGTCGACGGTGGCACGGAACGAAAAGGGGGTGTCAGTTGGGGAACAGCCTAAATTGGACCTCGCCTTGCCGTTCTCTTTCGTGCCCATTGTGCCAGATTATCCGTAACTCGTTCAGCACATCCAACGCCGTCGGGTGGAACAGGTCTGTTCGAGACAGGCGTTTTAGTAGCTATCCCTCACACGCCGCGACTCTTGTAGGTTCGGATCGGGAATCTATGCTACTGCAACGTCTTCAAAGTTTGTATCTCCAGACTGCATAGGCCTATCCCGCTGATAAATGCTAATAGGGCCGATGACTACCAAGGGAACATTTACCCACAACCATACCGTGCTGTGATTCTCGCGGCGGCGGTGGTGGTGGGACGGGGTGAAAAGCTCGACCGAGACAGCCCCAAGCGTAAAGCACCTTCGAATGGCTATCATTCGGTGAGTCCATCGAGCGACTCAATCCCATACTGCTCTGGATCGGTAAATCTCCAGGTTCTTGGTGAGGTTGGCAAAGACCTCAACTACGACGAGGTGAGTCGTCTTTCCATATTTAATTACCATAATAGGGGAGTTTATCCCTTTGCGCTTCAGGTCGTTGTGTATAATGATGGCGCCATCAGACCTGCGTGGCTGGTCATCTATGACTAGTAGTAGGGCTGGTCTCGCTGCGTGGGTCTCCAAGCAGGTATTGTTGATCTACGAAATCTTAGGGTAACGTATAAATGGTTTGTTCTCTCGATTCATTGGCACATTCTACGCGCTGGTCGAGTAGACTCGGTTGTATATTCGCTCTCCTGTCTCGTGCCGCTAGCTGGCTACCATGGATCCAAGCTTTTCCGCATCGCAGTTCTTCCGTTTCAGCGTTCCTCTACGTATGGGTCATCATCTACGTACTCGACCGGCCCACGTCGAGTGCTCTTGTTTTTCGACATGGAACATCAATCCCGTCACGGGACCTGAATATTTCAATCCTAACCGCGTCTTACCCTTTTGGGTTTTTACCTCCCATCACTGGAGCTGCTCGGTGTCGACATCCCGACGGCTTTATCAAACACTGGAAGATCGCACCTCACTCGGCTCCGACATCGTGGCAAGAAAAATGCTTACCCTGAGACTGGTCGAGGGAGGGACGGCATAGCTGACCCTCGCTTTACTAAAGAGGGCCCCTTCTTTTGGGCTGCTCAGAAGGCGGCTCGATGCTTTGATTCGTTATTTGTGGAATCAAGTAAAGAGATTGACCGGCTGACACCAAGATCTACTCGGCCGTATTTCGCGTTTACGACCCTTTTTCTCCAGTGGTCGATAGACTGTCGTATCATTTAGCGATATGGGGGCGAACGTGCTCCCCTCGACATTGCTTGCATATCGATAGCCTTTATTCCTGGGTTAATTTGATAGTGATAAGACGAGGTTCGCGAGCTTGCCCGTGGCTCAGATGGCGGTCCGAGGGTTTTCCCCAGCAGCGGGCATTCCGAGACCCGATAATAGCCGGTATGGAATGGCTTTTGCGAGCCGTTCATTTATGCGGTAACTTGGCGTGATGTCGAGTCACGACCCCGATTCGTGCAGGACATGGCTGCTAGGGTGTATCCCCACAACCCCCTTGGCCTATGCTCTCAATTGGAGTGTACCCGGGCTCGATCTTAGTAATGCTACTTTCTCAGAAAGGAAAGGGTGAAGCCTATCAGCACAACCGTACGTCGGATGCAGGCAAGCACCCATACGTACGGGTTGCGACGAACAGATCGACTTATCCAACCGTCTTTGGGCGAACAAGGCTGAAGAGCATGTCGACAGTGTAGTACCGAGTACCGAATGGGGCCAGCATGACGCGTAAGAACAGCGTGGATGGGACAGATGCGACTTTGCGTACGAGGGATTCGTCATACGCAATAGGGAAGGTTTTCGAGCGCGTATCCCGCCATTGGAGCGCCTCAAAGAATGTCTATTTACGACGCTTGCTCACCATCTACCAGCGTAAGTGGGATTATGCAGTATCGGAATTGCAATCGAGGTATCGTAATAATCGTTCAGTTCTACATCTCCTTACCATGGAACTCTGGCGTTATGTGACAACTTTGCTTGGTGACAGGGATAATGGTGATCCAGGGGATATACCGCCGATGATCTTCTTGTGACGACTAGATTCGGCGCGAATGTACAATTCGAACAGCGGAATCTTCTCTTTGCCACCCCCGTGACTCACTGCACTGCACGCTTGTAGCTATTCTTGCTAGGTTTACTTAACCTACTTGAGAACGAGATCCGTTGAGCACGTTTGAAAGTACCGGGCACCGACAAGGTAACTATAGACTTCTTGCAACTTCCCCAATGACTCGACTGCCTATACACGTTCAAATTGCACCATTTACTTTACGTGGGCTAGATGTCCAGCTAGCCGCTCATTCGCCGCTCAGCGAGCGATCTGAGCTGGTTATGGTGAAGTAGATGCGCCCGTCCACCCACCCTTCAACTCCGGTCTCCGTCGTCCTCTCCTCCGATCTCCGACAATGCCAAGGCTGCGTGTTGCCGCGTGCGAGCGTCCTGCATCGGGACATTGAACATCAAGCTCATTCCGTGCCGACATCCGACCGTTCGCCACGACGTTACAATGAAGCTCCAAGAACTGTCGGACATGGGACCTACACGGTTAGGTTGCACGGGTAGGGCCGTGGTCGAAGTCTTTGTGCTCGTCTCGAGTCGACAATTCGGTTCCTGTTGTTCGAATGATGACTTCCCCATGGAGAATCATTGCACGACGTCGAGGAGCGATTTGTGCAAACGCTGCACGTTGCGAACGGTATGGTATCGGCCTCTTCTTGCTATCACGAGAGCTACTAACGTGACTCGCAGGGACATTAGACTTGTCCTCAATTGTGACATCGCAGATCTTGTCTAGGGAAGCTGACGGGTTCAATGAGACGGGCCCGAGACTGACACAGTCTTCTCCTTGGTCGAGCAAGACGCACGTTTCTTGGTGGTTGGGTTTTTCTGGGAATATGTGTTGTTTAGTTGGCGTAAGTCACGTACGTTAGGTCCAGGCCCGCTTCTGTATCAGAGAAGTGGATGAGTTGGTGAACCTTGCAGACATACCGCGGTGATACTCGTCGTATGCTCCGTGTTAAACGCCTTCGCGACTGTTAGACGAGCCGTCGACGACGGTTTGGTGTTGATGACGACGAGCGGGCGCTTGAGCTACGTTCGGACCGACGCGAAGGCGGGGCAAGTCCTTGCACAGCCACCATCGC
>WSTW01000206.1:0-31064 GCA_019632305.1 Tulasnella sp. 403 | reverse complement strand
GATTAGTAGAGATCAGGTGCTATACGTCATGGACGAACGACGAGATTTCCGAGATCATGGGTATTGCTGCATTGTGCCATGGTTGGTGGGAATGCCGTTAAAGCAGTGGTGGTGAAATGCAAGGGATTCGAACAGTTATATACCCTGCGAGCGCTTCGGCCCGAGCCTGTCATTTGACTGATATGCACATCACCGGGAGGAAGCGTTGCGAAGCCACCGATCAGGTACAATCGCCCTTGTATCCTATTACTCCCTTCTAATTTGGGATGCACAGGTGGCACAATTGCAACATGACACAGACAGCAGAGTTTATTTCCCAGAATACGAGGGTAAGGTTATTCCTGGTGCTGTGCTTATCATGGCACACCGACTACCTATCGAATGCAGCCAACGGAGGAAACGGATGCCTATAAAGTCATCAGATCTCGATACATCTTTGCAATCCGGGGTCACGTGCACATGGACGATCAACTCCAAATCGCGACAACCGCGCGCCTGGCTCCAGCAGACACCGCAAAGTACCGGCAGAAGAGATGGGACGGAAATGAGGGGAATGGGGTATTCTTCACCGTCGTTGACTGAGTGTAGTACAGCGAAGTCCGTACGATGATTCAAGCGTCACCGGAGCTTCCTACAAGTGTTTCGTAATCTATCTTGACCAACCAGAGTGGATTAAATATGTCAGACTGATCAATACATTATTCCATCACCTCTACCGCAGTGGCATACACGAAATCGGGGACGCTAAAATCTCCCCAACGCCGAGCACAAGACGATCCTCACGCTGCAGAACCCCTGGAAAACTGCAACTTATCCACTAGGGACGCCAATTCTTCACGCACGATATCGGTAAAGGATTCATCTAACACCCCGTCGATAGACAATTTTCCAAACTTGTCCTCTGTCCCCTCATCGGAGACGACGATCCGTAGCTTGAGAAATTGCAGGAAAAGCTCAGGAGTGAGTTTGTGCAATGTTTGGTTCTCCTGGACTACATGGAGGGTGTGGAGCTGAGGCCAACGCTTTGGTGAGTTGGGCCGGGAGAGGAAGGTAGCAACTTCTACCCATGATTCTTGGTTGACGATATGCAGTGTCAAGGATTCCAAAGACGGGAGGGCTCTTGCTAATACGGCGAGGATATGGGAGGAGCCCAGTCTAGGGGTCAATTTCAGGTCTCGGGCCTCAGCTAACAAACACGGGGGATAGAACGACAAACAACGCTCTGTGGCGACGTGTGGGTCCCGGACACCTCCGATGTGAACGAAGAAGTTCCGGGTCATCCAACTAGAGAGCGAGATGGTGTTTCGTGAGCATTGTATGGACAGTTGGGGCGATATGGCCGCCCCGGCAAACAGATTGTGTAGCGATTCGGACGACCAATCGAACACTTCGTCCGTGCGGCCGCCCCGTAGGTGGCATTGGACGAATATGCAGACGCATCGTGAAGCAATGATAGATGCGAGAAAGTGGTGTATGAAGGTAACCGGGAGATCGCCCAAGCCGATCATCTGGAGATCAGGAAGACGAGCTTGGCCAGACGGCCGCCCGTTCGCCCACTGCGTGAGAGACAGGTTCCTGAGACCCAGGACACGAAGACCGGGAGACTGCTGGATGACTTGGAACACAGTATCCATCGATAGGGAGTCATTCGTTTGAGGCTCTACTCTGTGGCTTCTCCGGATATCCAGTATTGTCAACCCTGTGAGCAATCCAAAGCGTGATGGAACGTATTGTGGCTGCACAGCGAGTATCCGGTCAAAGGGTCCATGGGGAAGAGAACGAAAGCTGGGGACCGCCACCAATGTGATGAGAAAAGACTTCAAGCCAGGGGATGGGTGGCAAAGGACTTCGTCTATAAGAGGTAACGCATCCCTCAGACCGACAGTGTCAGGAATGTTCGTGAGTTCGAATGAGAGTCGGCGACATCGATCCATGTTTTGAAGCACAAACTGGAGGAACGGAATCGCATCATCCGGCGAGTATCTGCTCCGCCTATCATTCCAGTCAAATGACAGTGGCCAGGAGCCAGCTCTTTGGAGTGCCAATTTCCACCATCTTTGCCCGGACTCGCAGTCGATTTGCGTCCAAAATGAACCCTGGGTCGAGATCACTTGGTTCCAATACCGACATACGAGACACAACCGAGCGAGGTGGCATCGCAACGGGTCCCGGTCGCCCGACGCATAGCCCAACGTTATTTCAATAATCCATTGGAAAATCTCGAGTGGAAGTTGTTCGAAGGAATCTCTGCTTTTAACTCTGACCACCTGGGCGAAATCTTCACAAGCCGCTGACCCGTAAAGATAAGGGTAGTCGGTTAGCCAACCTTTCGAGGTAGTCAGGACCTTCCTGAAGTACGCTCACTTGGATCCTGCGATTTCATTTGCATGGACTTTGTCGCAGGTTGAGGGGGAAGGACTCGGAATCCGTCAAACAGCAAACAATGTCACGTTTCAAGCTCCGTCGCGATTATATAAGCGCTCAGTGCACAACGATTCGACGCCACACCTTGTAGCCTGGTTTCTTCTCTCACTCCCGTGTATCTTTGATGCGGAAGTATATGAGCAGCTATTTCTGCGTGTGATCCGAGGTGCCGGGGTGTTGCGATAATATACGGACGCACATTTCGGCCTCCCCTCCTCCCTTTGGTGTTGATCAGGACCTGGATAAATAGTCCTTAAGATTGTGGGATGTCTCTGACATACACTGATCATTCGATGATTATACCTCTACACGACTGGGTACAGAGTGCCTGCATACCCCGCAGGTACAGCTGAAAGCACTGCGTGGACATTCATGCGCCCTACCCGGAGAATTTTACATCTTATTGTAAAATATCCATTTGGGAAACATGCAAGAACCTAACTACAAGGTTTTATCCTTATCGGGTGGGTGCGTGGAGATCAAGGTTCTTATCAGTGCGAAGGGCAGCGTGACGCGGAAATGTACGACCAGTTATTTCCGCATCAAAAGCACCGGCAATTGGCACGGGAAGGAGGAAGTTGACCTGAGTTTCAAGGACGGCTTCGAACAGGTATACCCGGATGATTTGTGCCACCAGCTCAAGAGGAAAACGCGGTCCTTTCAGAATGGGGGTGTAATGCTACTCGTATTCTTATCACGTAGTATGTACACGTCAGTCAATAAACACTCTTACCCTGACCAGTCTGTAGTTTCTACACCTCTTGTCCTGATAGAACGATCGGGATAGCCCGAGCGTATACGCCCGGAAATATCCATGTCAGTCGCAATGGGGCGAGAGCATGATCCGTTGAGGAACCAGTAGTTCGTCGGCGAGACTGGACCTGAAAACAGCGGAGCAAGATCAGAACGTTGCGCGGAGCGACTCACCTTGCGGGATAATGAGGAAGTAATGCGAAGAAGTCCATAGTCGTCCTGTTCACGACCAGACTATCCCCCAGGCATCCGACAACCTAATCCAGACGCTCGATATAAGGTCAGCGGAAACCCTGGACGAGACCCCAAGCCCGGCATGGCCGAATGAGGCCGATTCGGCGATGATGAAGAGATAAGAGGAGGATGGTGAAAGTGTACTATGTGATTATACGGAGGCATGGCCTTGTGACCGCAGGTGGGAACGGAATCGGTGGTTCGACGACGGCTCCGCGAGGCACGCTTCGAAATGACTGCATCGCGCTCATGTCGGTGCAGAGACCCCATCCTTGAGGCTATAGTCACGACAAGGTAGTCGAGGCGAGAGCAATAGGCGTACTTCACTTTGCCTACGCTTCTGGTCGGTCATCATCAAGGCGGTGGTGCAGAGTATCGTGGAGTAGCGCAGTAGAGATGGCGAAGGTAGTGGTAATAATGGAAATGCAAAGATTGGTGCTAAGGACGCTAGTCGGTGGTAGGCTGGCCGATTCCAACAACTTTGGCAAGGAGTTACACGAGTTCCGTTCAGGGTAGCGTATGCATACTGTTGCCAGGAATCTCCCGTTGACGTGATCCAACGTTGGGAAAGCAAGGCGACTTATCGAAGCCGACTAGCGTTAGTGAAACATCTACCTCATTCGAGTTCTGCTTGAACCATTGACTGTACGATACGTAGGGATCCTTGGAAGGATCTTGACTGAACGGACGGGTAGAGGTCCAACAGAGGCATCTGGGGTCGTCAAGGTGTCTGCATTCTGTTGGTGAGGGAAAGTTTCGGAGAATGTTATTTAATTAGAATGCGAGCCGTTTTGGGAGAGGGAAATGGAAATGGGGTGATGTAATGGGATGGGAGCGAGTAGTGGGAGAAATCCAGGCGTCATCGTCCTCCTTGTCCTGCACGATTGCGTCTCCTACCCTTCCTCCTCCGATCTCCTTCGTCTTCAGGCTTCCGGGACTTTGTAGTGTCGTACTCCGCGGGCTTTACCCTGTCACGTAGTGAGAGTGGAGGTGCATCGCCGCTGCTCGGGGCGTCCACAGGAGGTACATCGGAAATCCTCTGGAGGAGTGAGCTCCTCGTGCCTGTGGCAGGCGGTGGAGGGAGAGAACTATGCTCCGGGCGTTCAACTTCTCCATTGGTATATTGGTCGATGCGCCTTGGGGGTAAGTCACGCCCTTTCCCGCCTCTTCGTTCTCGTGGATTTTGCGTCGTAGACGGGATGGGTGATAACTCTCGACGAACGATACGGACAGAAGGCCTTCTTTCGTTACGAGGCTCCCTGCTGTCATCCGCACGTCCAACATTGCGAGATCCATCTGGGTCAAATCGCGGAGGTGTTAAACCGCTCGCCTGCGGTATTGGCTGGTGAGCATTAGTGACGCTTGCAGCCGTACTCGGTTGTGGATTACCCACATTGTCACGGGAGGGTTGATGCCCGTCGACAGTCTGGAACGAACGTTCAGGTGACGGTGTTCTGCGCCTATCGGCGGGGCTTGCGGAGCGGTGATGAGGGTGTGGTGATTCGAGTCGCTTACGAGGTGGCGACATTCTTCTGCTGCTACGAGGTGCTTCCGCTTCAAGCGCCAGGTCCTGCGTCTTTTCAATTAGCGAGGGGGAACGAGGAACAGAACGTGGACGGTCGATCGGGGATTTCGGGAAACCATTTGGTTGGTCATATCTACCTCGACGGCGGTTTGGGAGTCCGTCGCCATCCTGCATGGAATCTGCATACCGCGAAGAACGGTCGTCCGTCACAGACGCAAAACTCCGAACGTCTTCCACTGGGGCGTAGCCCCGCCGGTCTGTGTAGGTGTCCCTGGAGGTTGGGAAAGAACTCTCACTAACGTTATCTCGGCGGGTGTGATGGATTTCGTATGTCAGATCCGGTCCGGGTGATCGGGATCTTGATGGAAGACGTCTAACCCGCCCACCGTCGTCGTATGGAAAATCTCCATTTGGAGGGGAAGGTGAAAACCGAGACCTGCGGTAGCGATCGCCCTCGGGGGTTGTTGTTCGACGGTATGGTCGACGAGCGGAATCGAAGTCATCCTGATTTCGATGAACGTCGTACTGCGAATTAGGATGACGGCCAAACCGCTGATCCTCTGGTTCTTCCAGGGCCTCGCTCTTGTTCAACGTGTACGCACCCTATGCGAGAGAGAAGTCAACGCCAGAGCCGAGCAAGGCAGCGACTACGTTACCTTGCTGGAGAATTCGGCCTCGTCCGGTCTATCAGACATTACTCCCTTGGGTGGTCCCCACCGACGCATTGGACGACTAGATGATTCACTGGGAGCCCAAGCACGATTGCGTCTAGAACCGCGTTCCCTATCATCCGGAGAAGGGCTTCGTTTTGCTGGGATCGTAGGAGAGCGCGTTTGCACGAACTCTGTAGGAGACATCCTCGTCAAGCCTTGCAACCGAGACGGATGCACAGGCCCGATCTGCAACCCAGACTGTCATGAGACAAGCATCTAAGTCTTCGCCCTGTCTACGCACCTGCTCAACTTCAATAAAAGAATCGGGGTCGGGTAAGGCATCGTCCCTGTGACGAATCTCATCACGTTGCGATATTCTTGGTTCTCGACGATCATCAACGGGAGGGCCATAGCTTCGAGGGTGTTGTGTTTCAACCCTACGGCTGGGAGGTGAACGATCTCGCCTAAGTGGAGCGTTGGTCGCAGGAGCATGTTCGTTGGACATCTGATGGACAATGATAAGGGTAAAGCAGGAAAGCTTGGTGGGGTCCATTCTCACCATGGCACGAGGTCCTTTTGGTAGATCACGATCAGGTTCAGAAGCAGAGAAGGATGGGCCTTGGGGAGCAGGTCCGAACCGACCGCTGCGACTAACGGCAGCTGGACCGCTTGGAGGCAGTTTGGAACCCCCAGCGAAATCGGGATGGTTTGCATCCTTATGAGGTCCGGGAGGGTGGGAAGGTTGATTGGAAGAAAAGTGTTGTCGTTTGCCATACGCTGCTGCCACGGCCGGTGAAGTTTGCGGAAGTACAGGCCGATCTACAGGCCGATCACGCGTAGACCGCGGACCAGCAGGGACTGAAGGCTGTGCTGGGGCTACAGGTGGTCGAGACGAGCTGGGAGGCGGCGAACGACGTGTAGGGGGTGCCAAAACTGCATCACGGAAACGTTGGTCCTGAGGAGGGAGAGGAGCTCGTTTTCGTCCTGCAGAGCAATATGAGGTTTATCATATAGTCGCGACACTAGTTGAACTCACTTGGTGCCTCGTCGACCTCCCGCGGTGGATCAATATCCATCTGATCATGTGGAGAGAGGGGGGCATCAAACCTCTCGGTCCCCCTGGCACGATCTCTTCTAGCATATGATGAATCAGGCTGGAAGTCTGTCCGTCTGCGTTTGGTTTCAAGGCTGTCACCCTCGCTCCTCCTCAGGGGTTTAGGGGGTCGGGTGCTGTCAAAGTCCCTTCGTGGAGAATTGCCTCGATCTCCGCGGCGCTTCTGAGGTACTACAACATTAACCGGTGGCGGAGATCGTGGCCGTACATCACGCGCTCGGCCAGGAGACCTGGATAGCGAACGAGAAGGTCTTCTGGCATCCACATACTTGGTCGGCGGAGAATGAGAGCGAGGTCCTGGATAGGGTACAGAAGATGAAGCAGGCGTGAGCGACCTGATTCCGTGGAGTATTGATAACCCAACGAATGTATACGACGGAGGGCCATGGAAGGTGGATGGAACGAACGAGGCAGTGGGGCTCGGGAAATGGTTCGACAGATCCCGCCCGAGGGTAGATGTTGTGGGTTGATGAGAAGGTTCAACGTACTATTTGCGTGATATGACATATCACTCGCTCGGGGAGGAAGGTCAGAGTCGCGGGAGTCAATCGGCACGCGACTACGGGGAGGAAGACCCCGGCCTCTGGGTGATAATGGCGAACGTGCCCGTTGACGCCCGCCGTTACTATTACGCAAGGGAGGTGAGAGGGAAGCCCTTCGCCGCGGTAGGGGCTCAGGGGATGCTTCGTGCTTATGCGGAGGAGGGGAATATGGCATCCGCATTGGCTTGAGGTCATCTTCTGGGGGTCGGGGTCTGCCGCGATCCTTGTTCCTTTCGCGAGAGCGAGAGCGACCGCGTGCTGGGTATGGTGGAGACGGCGATCTTGCAGGACGGTAGTGAGATGAGCCGTATGAAGCTTGAGGTCTCGGAGGAAGATTTCCAGGGTTGGGGAGTGTCGAGCTGGGCGGAGAGGGAGGACGTTTCCTGTCGCGGCGCGAGGCGACAGGACTGGGCGGAAGACGAGTTCTAGCTACCTGAGGGGCCACCGGTTTCGTCCACGTTGATTCGCGCGTCTTGACGTTATAGTAGTAAACATCACCTCCGCTCCGCGAGGTTCGTGGCTCCCAATCTGGCAGCAACCCGTTGCCCGCCTTAGGAGGGCCCGCCATCGCTGAAGCCGCCATGAAGGAAGGGTCTGAAGGAGAAACGTACGTAGGAGCACCTTCTTTGGTGACCGGTTTCTGGGGAAGGCCCGGGGGCAGAACTCGAACGGTATCGCTGAGCGACCTCGACAGCGGCACCGAGGTGGTTGAAGATGGTTTGTTGGAGTTGCTGGATATTTTGGCTTGGGGAGAAGACTGTACGGAGTGGGTCTTCGGATCAGGAGGTGTTTGATCCTCTCGACGAGGATAATCTTCCAAATCGTCCTCGCCCCCGCCCAACGACACGACATCGACACCGTCGTCCACGTCGACACCAGGACCAGCGCCAGGTGGCCCGTCCTCGAAGTGATCCTGGTCTCCCCAGTCGAGCTCATCGTCTTCCTGTGGGTCGCGCGCCATGATGTGACGGATGGGTGGTGGGGAGGGGGTGAAAAGAGACAAGTTGCGAACGTCCAGTTGCGAATCGCAAACACGCACAAATTCTCGACTTGCAAAAATTTCTACTGGCCCCTTTGCCACTACAATTCTCAATCAGGCTTGCCCCATTTGGACGGGCACGTTCTTTTCTCAATCCTGGAATTGTGTGGTCTAAGCTCTCGGTATGCTAAATCAGCTACGTTGGGATTCCTGCGCACTCGATCATTGCTCCGCACGCATCTGGGACAATCCGCTGACGCAAAGCCGAGTCTGGAATTCGCCACGTTCCAGGGTAAGTTACACGAGGATATTGCAGCTGATAAATAGATCATAATTATCAAACGCAACCATACTTCTGGTGATTTGTTGATCCCAGCCACCGTTTGCAATCTCGTGCAAGAGTAACTCCCCCGCCCGGACCGCTGCGCCTCCCGCCATGGGTAACGACGGATCCCTTTGGATGTGTAATCGATGCAACCATAAGTCGCTGCTGCAGAACTCAAAATTAGAAACACGAGGTTGATGCAACTTTACCTCATGTTAAAGTGTTTCTCGCCGGCTTTTGACTTTCGAACGCTCCGAAGAGCTCAGCTCGCCAATGCTTTCGACATGCTCGCCTTCCAAGCGTTGCTCCAGAGCCAGACACTGGACGGCATATAAGAACAGCACTGACACCGTCTCGCTCATTCTCATCTCTGAACCATCTCTTTTCCTTTCCTTCCGCTATGTCTGCCCAAGGAATCTCAGATACGCCCTATGCACAACGTACGCGTGAGCTTATCAAGCTTATCACCCAGCTCCGTGGGGTTGGGGCTCAGGTCTGTTCCCCTCCACTGGAAGGCCGACGGCCTTTCTGACTCCCCTTTCAGGCCGATATCGACCTCCCCCGAATTGCTGTCATTGGCAACCAATCTGCAGGAAAGAGTTCCCTCGTAGAAGCTTTGAGTGGCGTGCGCAATCCTTTGCTTTACTCCCTACGTCCTCTTGGCTCATTGTCGCGTGCTTTCCCTAGATCACCGTCCCCCGCAGCAGTGGCACATGCACACGATGCCCCATGGAATGCAGACTCACACACACTCCGGACGAGTCGTGGAAGTGCCAAGTTAGCCTCCGTATCGAGTACAGCGACGACAACCAGCGACGACTCCCGGACGTCAGAGAGAAGAAGTTCGGCACGGTCATCACTGATCCGTCTCTGTTGGAAGACGTCTTGAGACGTGCCCAGCTCGCCATCCTTAACCCCACAATCGATCACGGCAAGTTCGTCGACTTCGATCTATCCCGGATCGGGTCCAACCCCCCGCTTGGCTCTCCCAAGCAACTGCAGTTCTCGAGAAACGTCGTCTGCCTCGACCTCTCGGGCCCAGATGTCACCGATCTGTCCTTCATCGATCTCCCGGTGCGCCTCAGCTTTTCTCGCTACTGCTGCCATCTAATCCACCCGTGTTACCTGGCAGGGTATCATATCGAATGTTGCCCCCGGTGAAGACCGCGGCAATATTGACCTCATCAGAAACCTCGTAATGGACCATATCCAGGGCAACTGCCTTATTTTACTCACACTCACCATGCGAGGTATGTCGGATATCGTTCGTTCACGACACCGCCGTAGTGAATATTTTTCCCGGTAGACGATATCGAAAACCAGAGTGCAGCGTTCCTAGCCAAGCAAGTCGATCCCAAGGGCCGTCGTACTATCGGTGAGTTGCTTGACAATACCTCCGGAAAGTTTACCGAGCCCACCATCTGCGACCCCCACAGGCGTCCTTACGAAACCCGATACGTTACAATCGGGTGAAGAACAGATGTGGCTCAACGTGCTCGAAGGACGGCGTCACCCTCTCCTGCACGGCTACTATATGACCAAGCAGCCGGCGACCAAGGAGCTGTCAGAGAAGCTGTCATTTGAGGAAGCCCGCAGAAGAGAACAGGAATTCTTCGAAACCACTCCTATATGGGCCAATAGCACAGCTTCCAACCGCCTCGGAACGCCTAACTTGACCAAGAATCTATCCAGGCTGCTTAGCGGCCTCATCGACCAGACGTAAGCTTGATCCCGATGTAACTTGTCGCTTTTTTCCGGAGACTTACCGCTTGGCGCTTCCAGTCTCCCGAAACTGCGCCTCGATGCGACGCGATCGAGAGAGGTGACCAAACAACTTATCGCCAAGCTACCCCCACCCATGTCCGACAATCCCTCCGCTGAACTTCTTCGGATGGTCACCAGTTTCTCTCTCGAGTTTCGCAATTTCTCAAACGGTATCTCCGACCACGCATCCCTCATCCAGAAATGTAAGCCCGCATACGAAGAATTCCGACTCGCCATCAAGAACACGGCTCCCGATTTCCGTCCGTATACCCAGAAGGAGAAGAAGAAATATCTTGATCTTACGACTCGCTTCAAGGATCCTGAGGATAGCTCCGAAGACGAGGACAGCGAAGAGGAGGGAGAAGAACATCCTGACCAATCGGAAGAAGAACGAGAAGAAGACGATATTAGGAGCCTTGACACGGGCGTTAGACAAAAGAAGAAGCCGATGTATGTCGATGAGGTCAAGACGTACATCCACAAGTGCGTGTCCGAACCTGGTCCACGAGAACCTCGATCATTCTAATGCTCGAGATCGCAGGTCCCTCACTCGTGAACTGCCCTTCAACGTGCCATTTTCGGCTAAGGAAGGCCTGATTCGCGAAGCGATGAAGGAATGGGAAGAGCATTGCATGGAATGCTTCAAGGTTGTCCGTGAAGCGGTCGCCGAACAACTAGACACCCTCGTTGAGAAGCATTTTGGCCGCTTCAGTCGGACGAGTCTCCTCGATACGGTCTAGTAAGTCGACAACGGGATCCGTTTTCATCAGTCTGACGGACCATTATCTAGTTCGGTTATCCAGAGATTGATTGAGAAGCGGCAAGAGGAAGCCCTCAATCGGATCAAGTGGCTAATGCGACTGGAGCATCGCCCCTACACCCAAAATCACCATTACCTTTCCTCGTACCGCGACCAATTCTTGTCCAAGTACCGCGGTGAGCGACGGAAGAAGAACCGAATGCAAGAGACCCGTCCCATCTCCCCACCATTGTCCACGTCCTCACCGACCTCATTCATGCCTGATCTACCCTTTGGGAATCAACTTCGGAACAATATGCCAAGTCTGCCGAATCTTTTAAGACAACCGGTGCCGCGTCGGAGCAACAGCTCGCCGGTCCCTCAAGGTCAGCCTGAGCGCCAACCCAAGCAATCTCTCCCTCCAGGATACCCTCAACAACCACTGTACCCTCAACAATCCCAGCAACCACAGTATGCACCAGCGCCTAATCAAGCACCCGAGCCAAATCTAGACAACCTGATCTCCCAACTGGCGCAAGCCGGCTTCCCGGTCAACTCGATGGGCGACCTCGAACGGCTCTTCGCTTCTGACCCGTACGAAGAAGTGCTCGTCGTCATGGCGGAGGTACGCGCGTACTGGCAAGTCGCTTTCAAGGTCCGTATTTTTCATCTTCCACTTTACGACCCGTGTTGATACCAACTTGGCCATATAGCGCATCATCGACATTCTACCCCTGACGATCGACGAAGACTTCCTTTGCGGTATTGCACAAGATACGCAAGATATGCTTATGGAGGGCCTTCATCTGTCCGCGTTCGACGCGAATAAACAAGCTGCCGAATTCCTCGCCGAAGATCCGGAGATTGTGGAAGAACGCGACCAACTCATGTCTAAGCTCAGCAGAGTGGACGACGTCTTCGAGCGTCTGTCGAGGTTCAAGTCATAACAGATTGCGTTGCCAAGGCCTGGTCAACGTTTTGGATCCTTCATCTGAACTAGCTGTGCTGTGATATGACGGACTCGTATGCACGACATCTCATGTAATTTGATATATGCTTACCAAAGGTTCTTGATACGTTTTCTTTCTATCTACTTCGGGTGTTTTCTTGCGCTATGCAGGTAAGACGGCTAGCAGAGGAGGATGGGATGAAATCGCCGCCGGCGTGAGCCTAGAGCTTTCCGCCCAGGGCCTCATGGGTGATTTCCGGGATATAAATGAGCCGCGGCACGATCAATAGATCCCGCCGAGCACGGAAGGCCAACACGCGCTTTCATTTCCCAGTGTGCAGAGTCACTCGTGTTCCGAAGTCGCGCCTGTAGATCATGGCCACCTTTGATTTCCTCCATCTCGTAGACCGTTGCGACAACTTCCGCCTTGATACGACCGACGAGAAGCTCGTCCCCTTCAGCCTTACTCCCTCATCACCTCCCATCGGGTTCCTCTTTTCCAACGTTGTCGAGCTTCTCCGTGAATACAACGATAAGATCAATAGAGGCAAACCCGCATTTGTGGTGACAGATCGGCGCATATGCTTTGATGACACGGTCAACACGTTCGAAAAACGCTCTGCGGTTATGAAGGAACTCAGCGAAAGGTGGCGCGATGACGGTCACTTCAGCATGACGATCGGCGGTAGACTCTGGCGTGACGAATTGTTCCCTATCTACCCCACTCCGTTTACAAGGATCGCCAAAGAGAGCGTTCAATTTGTCATGGAACGGGTGTGTTGCGAGTTGTTCAGCTTCACCACGTATGGAATCCACATGACGATGTACACCCGAGATGGCAGAATTTGGGTCCCTAGACGGTCAAAGACCAAGCAGACGTAAGTTATTGATCATAATTAGGGCGCACACTGAATCCATGGCCATCCTCCCGTTGCAGTTGGGGCGGATACCTCGACAATACAGTGGCAGGAGGGATCCCTTGGGGCTTGACCCCAACGGAAGCCCTTATCAAGGAGAGCATGGAGGAAGCGAGCCTCTCTGAAGACGTTGCTTCGAAGGCTAAGTGTGCGGGATGCATCACTTATGTGTATCGGTGCGTCGGTCACTCCTGCTTGGTCAATCAAGAGGCTGCGTCTCATGGACCCTCTCAGAACAACTAAGGGCTTTCTCCAGGTTGACGTACAATACGTCTATGACCTGTGTGTCCCAGCGCCGGAAGAGCTATCGGCAGAGGAGGCCTTGAAATGCACTCCAAAGCCGCTTGATGGGGAGGTTGAATCCTTCGAGGTTTGAAGGTCCACTAGTATCGTTTCTTCGACAGTGACTAAGGAATATCTCTTGCAGTTTCTTACGTTCGAAGAAGTCCTTGATCGAATGGGCAAAGGAGAATTCAAGCCTAATTGTGCCCTTGGTGAGTTGCGAGGCGATGAACAAGATTGTTGGTTAACCTCTCGACGCCAGTGCTACTCGATTTTTTCATTCGCCATGGCATCATAACTCCCGAAAACGAGTCCAACTTTGTGGAGATTGTGACACGGCTTCATGGAAGATTTGGATTCGATGCTATCGCCCACGCTGTGAATTAGGGCCTATGAGACTAGATGGACCGGAGCCAAAGACATGAATGGATTACCTTTATATAAGCGTTCGATTAGAAGTCAGACTTCTAGTGGCAATGCTTACTGTTTAAGCTATGTCGACAGAGACACAAACGTCCTATGTCGCGACGCGTATCTGCGGGAGTACTCAACGAGTTGATAACCTTGGTAAAATCTTCTGAAATGTATCGGCGATTTGAGCGAGGTACTCCTGAGTATTTTGGTCTTGCATATTCCCTGCGGTGACAGGTTAGATAGAACTTCCATTGGTATTGTTCGCTTACCCATAGGGACGTCAAAGGTGAATGACGGCTGATAATGAGAGAGAAAAGAATGATCTGGGATGTCCGAATCCACCGTTATTGAGTCGCCACACTTCGAGACCGTCAGCAACATCGCCACTCGAGGTCGAGGTGGACTCACGGCGATTGATGTAAGATATGCCCAGGCCCTAGCCGTATTCGGAGAGTTGTATCCCCCTTTGGAGCGACCAGTAAGGTCGATGTATACATAACGAGCAATAAGTGGATGTACCTCCTCCGAGTAACATTGTTCTGCAGTTCCAAGCTAATGCCTGCTTCACACACCAACCCATCGACCCCTCGCTATTAGCGTCGATAGCCCAGTTGAAGATACCACAAGGATCCCCTGCTAACCCGTCGGCCCCACATTGAAGCACTAGGTACTCTGGGTCGAACGCAGCCCGGACGTGTTCGACCACGTGCTTCCATACATAAGCGTAGGTTTCATTCGAAGCTCCTTGCTTAAGAGGAATGGAAAGAGTGGAAATATCAGTGGCATCCGGGGAGGTCAGCTCACTGAGGGGTTCAGCGGAATAAAAGCCTGGCGCGGAGTGATGGATGGAGAGGGTAATGACCGATGGTGGATGCGTGGATGAGGGTGATTCGAATGCATGGGCGACTGCGTCGGGGAAATGGAGGTCTAGATCGAGGTAGAGAATGCGAGGTCTGGGGAATCCTCGTCGTAGGAGGAGGATGGAAAGGATGACATCCGCGACATAACAAAATCCTGCAGCCTTTGCTTTTTGCGCATGGTGCCTGGAGAGGTAGTAATTATTGTCACTCGACGATTCCATGCGGGCCGCACTCACCTCCCACCATCCCATGCAATGGTGACATCTGCGTTTTCCTCTCGTAGTGCACGAGCAGCAGTCAAAGAAGCACCCGCAGTATATGCAACATATTGAGGCAGTCCTGGGAACGGGGGACAGTCCTAAATATCGGTTCAGCCGCTAGACGGATACTCGAGGTGCAATCCCCACATCTTCCAAACCGAAGTCGACGTTCCCCTTTCCGTCTGCTTTTACAGGCTTGAACAGATATTCTGGTACCAGCCATATCAATCGTATAGATGTATCAGCATAAAGCGGAAGGGCTCACCAACATAATCCTTGTCGTGGTATGCGAGCAGGTCGCGCGGCGACGCTGAAACAGGCTTTACAGGATGCAAGGCTGGCGGTTTATCATCTCGCCGCTTGAAGAGCCCCAAAGCTCCAACTAATGAGTGTACAAGGGCAGATCGGCCACGATTGGATGGAAGGAGCGAGCAAACCTTCAAAAGTCAGTGTTCAGCTCGTTCGACCGAATACACGAAAACGACCGTACTTTGGCACATTCTTGAGAAACGACATAATGAACGCGTGGTTTCGAGCATTCCTCCTCGTCGAGGTCCATTTCTCTCAGAGAAGGAGCTCCTTGGATTTACTAGATGTTGTAGTGGACGCGTACACAACCAAGAGCACGTGGTCACAAACCTTTCAGTCGACTCTGAAATTCGACGTCGAGATCATGACCACCCACCAGACAGGCGTCCTCCCCCACGCACATGCAGACCTCTTGACCGATGCTGCATACGACTACTACGGGTTACGGCTTGCTACATGCGGGCTAGACCAAAAGTTGAGAGTTCCGCGGAGAGTATCACGACAGAAGCAGCTAACAGCCCTCCACCAGGGTCAAGATCTGGAAGCAGGAGGAGGCAACGGGCACTTGGAATTCAGTGGATGAGTGGAAAGTGAGCCCTCCTCCCCTTTCCATCGAGCTTTCGTCCTCATACTCCTCATCAGGCTCACGACGCGCCGATAGTCAAACTCTCCTGGGCCCATCCAGAGTATGGGTCCGTAATAGCGTCCTGTTCGTTCGATAGGACAGTTAAAATATGGGAAGAGCGCAAGCAAGAGAGCAAATCAGCTTCCCAAAGTCCTTGGGCGCTTCGAGCGACGTTGACAGACGCAAGAAGCAGCGTACGCTCTGTAGAGTTTGCTCCTCCATTTGCCGGGCTAAAGCTGGTATGTGCACCATCCCTGAACTTAACATAGATACTAGGTTGTTAACATCATCGCGGTGTGCAGGCTGCGATCTCAACTGACATGCACCTGCGGATCTACGAATGTTTGGAGGCGCACAACCTTGCGAACTGGCAGGTGATCGAGGATCTGGACATGTCGTCAGCGCCTTCGCCTCTGCTCACTTCCCAAGGGACCCCGACGCTTACCGCTGTGCCCTTGGAACCTGTTGGTTCGCCTTCTCTCACCGCACCCCAAGCCGGTGGGGGATCTGGAGCTGGCCCCGCGACACCCACAGGCATTGCTACCAATACAACCGCTGCGGCACCTACCCGCCCGGGTATCGGTGCTCGTGAGGCAGACGGTGGATGGTGTCTCTCGTGGTGCAAGGAGAAATGGTGGGGCGAGGTTATTGCTGTCGGTTGCGGTACTTCCGGAGCATTGAAGGTGAGTACATTTCCGGACTGCGACGAAGAAAACTCATCAACCTGCTGTAGATTATTGAAATACGACCGTCACTACGACCTATCACGCATCTTACCTTGTCTCACGAGCCCGCCACCAAGAGCAGTCGGGCGAGCGCAAACCAGCAGCAAAAGACCCACGCAATAACGTCTGTATCCTGGGCCCCTTCATGCGGTCGCTCCTACCATCTTGTTGCGACGGGCAGCCGAGACTGCTTGGTGAGGATTTGGAAACTCAAGCCTCCAAAGCAAGCTGGCGCAGCTGGAGAGGATGGGCAATGGACTGCGATAGGGAACCCGATGGAGTTCCCTGATCATCAGTATGTGCTTTCACAACGGTCGCGGCACATTTTGATCCATGTCTGCTTCAGGGCAAGCGTATCTCGCGTTGAGTGGAACGTAACCGGGTGAGAACAAGTCGTTTCAGCAACTTTGTGGTCTAACACATTCATATTAGAACCGTCCTATCTTCTGCTGGTGACGATGGAAAAGTCCGGTTATTCAAACAAGCGTACGGGACGGTGTGGAGGCCAGTTGGGGAGTTCTCCACAGAGCAAGTTGACGACGGCGACGAAGCCATGGCTGACGATAGATAATGAAACAATCATTCTAAGGGAGCTATACCCGCAATATCGACAAGGTCGAACCTGGGACAGTTGCGTGCGTCGAGGGCGGCGGGAACCGTGTGACTGTCGACAACCAAGCGACGGAAATTTTTATCTTCTGCCACCCACAATTCAACATATTTATGCGTATCGTAGTAGGATTCAGTTCATTGCTCCCAATCATTTCTCGTGGCACCTCTTGTGTACAGCTGTCGTTTGAATGCTACGCGGCACGCTGAAGAAGAGCTGTGCGAAACCAACGTTGGTCTCGTAACCTTCGACCTCTCCTCATTTCCGTGTGTAGTTGCTTGCTTTAACAGTAACTACCTTTACCAGAGGTTCCACAAACCTCATTCCTTCCCCGATTGCTCGTAGTTTGTATCTCTACTCATCATACACATCTACCCTTCGTGTTCTACAACCTGAAAACCGGTAGTCTCTAGGACGGTAGCAAGCTGAAGGAGGACAGTGTGTGGTCAGAAGAGCCCAGTACAGTTCTCGGAGGACTCACCGTCACTTTGGTAATGGACAACAATTGGCTAAAGTCGTAGCCCGTTCGATTAGAAACATCACCTGGCGGAGTCTCGAACATGAGCGGAGATACCGAGTGCAAGAAACTACAACATACCGCTATTGTGGTACATGGGGTCGATTATGGGACCGGCACGTTCAAACACCCAAGTGGCCGGGAATCCTTGCTCGTGAAAGGACTATAGGGGGATTGTCAGCCCAACCCCAGCTATCGCAGTATACGCTACTTACTTGATGGTCACTACAGCAAGCCTGAATGACGTTGTCCAACGGTTAGCACCCCCCATCGCAATTCAAGCCCATTACTCACCGGGGTGTATCCAACAGTCAATTCTGGAGCATAAATCTTCGAAATATTTCCGACAAGATATGCGGCCTCGGGAAGACCGATGCTGAAATTAATTATTCTGGTGTCAGAGAGAGATTAAGCGAAACGGAGAGGGTACGAACAGATCGGGAAGCCCAAGCTGGGGTGGTTCCAATGGGGAATGATAAGCCAACATATCCGCCTGGACATGAAGAGTAATATTCGCGTTTGCCTCACGCAAATCATCTGGAATAAGGTATCAGTAAGAAGATTCATGAAAGCTGCGGAAAACGTACGAGCGTAGGCCCGTGATCCAACGAGGCCCTGCTCCTCCCCAGCGAATAGTACCAGCTCAAATCTGTCCTTGAAGGCGATCTTGCGTTCCTTGATAAGCCGGGCAACTGCAAGTACATGGGTGGTCCCGGAACCATCGTCATCTAAGAAGGTGCGCATACAAGTGTCGGTTAGTGATCAAAGAAGCACCGCCGACTAAGTGATCCGCACCTCCGCCTGGGGCTCGTATGCTACCAAAAGAGCCCCTGGAATCATAATGGGCACTGAGGATAGTAGTCGCTGTCGTATTCCGAACAGCTGGATATCGGCTGCAAAACAATTGTTTGATTACAACCCAACGACTCGTCGATCCAAGAGAGCACGACATACCATATCACGTTGGGAGCAAAACCATAAGAGAATTCCTTCTGTTCGCAAACGGCCCCGCTCTTCTCAATCTCCCCTTGGATCCAGTCCGCAGCGACACGTGCACCGGAACTGAAACTATGACGACTGACGATATCGCTGCTTTCTGCCTCGCCTGTCAACCACCGAATGTCCTTGTACATGCTTTCCGTGTTTAAGCCAGAGAGGATAGATGATATAGATGGGTTGAATTTGAGATTTGTGAGCAGACTCCGGATCCGTTTGATGGCGTGCGTGTCGATTGGCACGTTGAGAAGTGGAGAGGAGGGCAGTGCGATGGGTACGACAAAGCGGGGAAGAATCGTATCGATGCTAGGAAGTTGGGACTTGGGTATCGCAATGAGTGCCGAAGATGAGGAGAGGTACAAGGTGTTTGGGGGTAAGTCCTGAGCGTTGGTCAAAACCAACTGTCCATCTGTTGCGGAGCCACGATAAGTAGCCCATTGCTTCCACTTTTCCGTGAGTTCAGAACGGAGAGCGAGAACTGAATCGCTAAACGTGTCTTCGGCGGCGTCGTCACGCAGGGTGTTGTCCACTCCTGCATCCTGCAGCCACATGAGCTGCATCTCCTCGAGCCCGAGCGGGAGATACGCCATGGATCCAGATGCCCGAGAAGATGCGGCTTCCATCGCACATGATAAGGGCACGATGTATACGTCTTGCAGTGGGCGACCGTAGCGTCCATAGAACCCCGCGTTCAGGCATTCCATAGATTGCGACGAAGCATTGAAGCTTGAAGGAGTGATGAAAACAGTGCGATCGTCCAAAGCTGCGGCCACAATGGCCATAGCTAGTAAAGTAACGGCCGACTTCATCGTTGCTGGTGGTCGTTGCGGCGTGTAACGAAATTCCAGTTGAGACCGATATGGTCACGTGAGCTGGCACTCCGAACTCAGGTTAGCACTCGATCCGTTCGCCACTAACATATCGGTTGCGAAGTCTGCGTATCGTTTGAGGAGGCATAAAGGGTAGGAACCAGTGTGTCCGCTTCCATTGTGAAATTGATCATCATATTAGGTCACTAGGTGTAGCGTCCTCTATCGAAGCTCTATCAAAGTCGTAACTAGCAACTATACTAGCACATTCGTCATGAGCAACACCGCTACCGCCTGTCAATCTCCTTGTTGCATGAAATGATCCTTCCTCCTCCCTAATCCTCCCCGATCACCAGGAACATTCGGATTCTTGCATGTACTGAAAAAGAAGGGTCAGGCAAAGCCGCCAAGAGTTGAACTGGATACGCACTTAGCATAGTGTCCTTTCTGTCCACACTATAAAGGATGACAAGGGTTAGTCAGTCTACAGCCCTTTAACAAAGTTGTTACAAAGCACCAACCTTGAAACAAGTGACCGTCTCCAAATTTCTCCTGAAGTATTCTCCTGTTCCATCTGCGCGAGGACGGGATTGCCCTGGATATGAGTTATGAGGGCCATTGCCACTTCCACCTGCAAAGTTTCCAGTTTGCCGGGGATTACCCTCGCCATCCAAGTATCGATCGAAACCCGGCGGAGGAGGCCCGATATCTCGGGGTGAAGGAGGCGATGGTGGTCGGTAGTCTTTTTCAGTTGGTAAAGCAGGCTTCGGACTAGGGAAATCGGGTGAATTCCAATTTGAGACGAACCAACAAATGGAACTCACTGTCCTTGAGGGCACTCTGGTCCCATAGGACAGAATCCGCTCAGGTACAGCTTACACGCCACTCGTCTTACATGCTTCCTCGGGCATTCTGGACCTAGAGAGCACATATATCAGACGCCCACAACTTCGATTTACGGTACAACATACCTAATTTACAGAATCCACGTTTGTAATCGGGACATTCCTTTTTCCTCTCCCTTGGGTGGGCATACAAACACTCGTCCCCAGAAGCACAGTAGCCAAAGCGAGCAAACCAGTAGCATTCCGGCATCCGCCGCAGATTATATTCGTGCAAGAACTCGCAGGCATCACCTTTCTTACAAAGGCCGCGTAGCCAGTGCTTACACACCGTTCTAAGCCGTTCGCCGAGTTGGTTGTTCGCTTGGGCGGGCTTGATTTGGAAATTCGCCGCAGACGGTGTCGTGTGTCTGAGCGGACAACGCAAAGGACCGAGAGGGCAACCTGTAGGCGACAAGTTGGACCGGCATATTTGTTCGTCTGGAGATATCGTGAGCACTTCACAAGAATTATAACGTGAATTAGACTCGTTATTACCCACCTTTGTCGAGTTTAACACCGAGTTCCGACTTGATGAATTGCTCAACCTTCAAGTCAATTTGGTGGAAATCAGGCCGCACAATGTCAGAGACATCTAAAGAGTGCTCCATAGGGTTCAAAGGACCAGCGGTTGATGTCGTCGGACGGCTCATGGTGGTGGGGAAGAAGTAAGGCGCCTACTGGCAGTCAGGTTGCCAATTGCTTACCAAGACGGATAGGTCCCACGTCGATTGCTCAGCTTTATTCTGGTTCGTTCTCCGTTCATCTTCCTAGGCCGAGTTCCATATGTCCGCGCTCTCTAAGTAAATCGCTCTCATCGTAGGCGAAATCCCAATGACGACGGGTAATAGGCAAGTAAACGTACACGATTGTCATACCAAAACATCAGTACTAGTCCGACAGGAGAAATGATGGGCAGTCAGCGACAACACCGGGGACCACAATGGCGTCGCGAATACAGTATGCGCAGCGAATCATCAGAACAAGGGAAATACATCACCTCAAGCCCCATAATGCACATAGTTCACCCACCTCCATGGTGGGACCTTCCTCTCACTCCGAAGCGTCAGCACCGTCTCATGCAGCGCCTTCGCCGCGCAAGTATAAGCCGGCACCTCCTCTCCCTCCTCCTCCAGCTCCTTCGACATCTCAAGCAATCGGTGATAAAACTCCTTCACGCAGAACGATCCGTCCTCGTCGTCAATCTCCCATGAAGATACTATAACGCTGCGGAATCCAGCGAATTCCGTTGCACCCGCGAGATGCAGGAACTCGTCAGGCGCTGTGGTGTTCGGTCCGGCGCTGTGGCAGGCAGTCAACACCGCGAGCTCCGCAGTTGGCGTCGGGGTTCGGAGGACGTCAAGTACCTCGAGGCGGCTGTCGTGAAGCGAGAAGTACGACCGAAGGGGATTTTCGTCGACAGAGTAGGCATGACATGAGAAATGAGCCCAGGTGTGATTTGGGATCTCCTCGATGACAGCATCCCGTGTTCCACCTTGTCCTTCCAACAGCGTCGCCCCAGGAACCTTTTGAGATACATAATTAATCTCGTCTTCAACACCCAATGACATCTCGCCTGGCGTATTTGGCTGGGAGACGACAAGTAGACGTGGAGTGAGAGATGTTGGTTGGGCGGGGGATCTTCGGGCACGAATCAGAGCACCGAGCGAAGATGCGTAGGAAGAAACATATAGACGAAGAAGTTTCTTTTCAGGATCGGCCTTCTTGAGGTAATGCATGCCAGCGGCGAGGAGGGGAAGATTAGCAGTGGCAGCAGAAGGGCACCACCAGATGCGGGACCCGACGGGAATGGCTAGTGTCTTGAGCTGATCAGCGATTGGGCCAGCAATGGTATCCCACAGATTTGGATAATTAATCGGACGAACCGTTGGAGGGGACAGGATGAGGCAAGGGGGATTGGCGTAAGGGCGGACATACCATGCCCAATTATCGACAAAGGCTTTAACAAGATTCCTTTAACAAGTGTTGTTTGGTGTTGTTTGGTAGAACATGCAGATTGGTAAGTGGAAATTATTCAGCAGTCGCCCATGACCAAGCTGAGAGGCCTAGAGGGTCCCGGACATTGAAGTGATGGCCTGTAGCGTGAAGTGGGAGCGGGGAGGAGGTGATCACGATGGAGTTGTGAGCAGAGCAGGGACAGTAAACAAACCGTAAATCTCGGACTTTTCGTCCCTCTATCTCCGCACAACCGGCCGCGGTTCGATCCCCTCCGTATTTCCCAAAGTCGAGACTGACATGTCAGCCCTCTCCAAGCAAGTCGCTTTCATCATAGGTTACGGCCCAGGCGTTGGCTCAGCAGTAGCGCGAAAGTTCCGTGAAAAGGGATTCAACATTGCCGTTGCTCACCGGAAAGCCACTTCGGATGATGAAAGTTATCTCAACATCAAGCTTGACATGGCGAGACCAGAAGAAGTCGGACATGCCTTTAGTCTTGTGGAAAGTAAATATGGGCCGGCGTCGGTGGTAGTGTTCAACGGTGAGTAACCTGCGCGAATGTCCATCTGCATTGGCTAAACCCACGCGTTAGTTAGCGCGTTCGCTGCAGCCCCAGGCGGTCGTTCTGACCCCCTATCTCTCGACTTCAAAGACTTCGCATACGGCACCTCCGTGGGGGGTGTCAACGCGTTCCAGGTTGCGAAATTCGCCAACTTTGGCTTCGACAAACTTGGTCCGGAAGCCGGTCTCAAAACGTTCGTCGCGACCGGAAACGTCATGCCATGGAGGAGTGCGAGTTTTCCAGATATTCTTGGACTGTCATCGGGGAAGAAGGTTTTAGCCAATATCGTTGAGGCGTGCGCGGGGGCGTACGGCCCGCTTGGGAAAAGGTATGTCGCGGCGGGTACGTTGCATATCGGCTTATCTGATTACCGCTCAGGTTTTACTACGCCTCGGAAGTCACCCCAAAAGGCGGACCAGTCCGGAAGCCAGATCCAGACACGCACGCCTCTGTATACCATCGCCTGCACCAACAAGACGGCCAGGGTCCCTGGGATGTTCGGTTCACCAAAGGGGGCGAATTCAAGCAAAACTGATGTCTTTGTGACTTGGTTGCACCGCCTAAGCATATATTTGCCTGCTACAAACGCAAGGAAGCGTGGTTCGCTTCGAAGGCATTCCACTACTATTACAATAGCCGCGACATGAGCAATTCCTGGGGCGTGAAGCGAAATCGTATAATTCGTTAAGGATGAACAAAACCATTGCAACACATGAATGAAGAGTGGTGGCCGTACGACAGAAACTATTGGTACAAAAGACATGCGCATGCCGAGCACGATCGTGTGTTACACAGCTGAGAGAGCAAAATATGAGGTGTTCTAAATATATACTCATGAAACCGATGCAACAGGGAATTGCGCTTCGTCGTGATCGTCGTGATCGGACTCGCCATCGAGGAAGCGTCGTAAACGAGTGACTTGGGAGCTACAAGACACCGATTAGAAATTGGCAGCCAAGAAGACCGGGATGTCAACCAATGTACCTGAGATAAAGCAGGACCAGCTGGAGTTTCAAGTGGATTTCCAGCGCCATGATCTGGCGGCAGGCTTCAAGCCCGCAGTCGCGGGTGGTCGTGAAGAGCTGTTCACTCAACGCTACAGTCTTGACTTCTGCAACAAGCTCGCTGAACTCGTTGCACCACCCAAGCACGCCGACCTACGTCCCGACAATCAGAACACATCCGACATATACGTCGAGGGCTAACTCACGTCTCCAAACTGCTTATATCTCTCCAAAAGAATGGACGGGGACGCTCTCAGCGCGATCACAAGGGCTTCGTTACGCTCAATCATTTCGCGGGAGGGTTCGAACTGAGGTGGACGAGCCGTTTCGGGAATGACCTAAGAAGAAGCGATTCTTGAGCTTCTGCTTCGTCAACTTGGGCTCGGGACTGGCCTCCGTATGAGGCAAGGGTACATCCCAGCCGGTGTTCCGCGGCGGCATCGTATTATCAAGTGAAGGGCGTGTACGGGATCGCGTCAATTCCGCTTTGGCGGGGAGATCAAGTTGGGAAGAATAAGATAATGGGGGAGAAGGAGAAGGGGTAGCGTAACGTCTGAAGATATCCGTGAACCGCCTCAACGATTTCGCGGATTTGGTAGAATGCGGTGGTTTGCCTTTGGCAAAGCCTGTGCGGGGGACGTGCGTAGGGACGGGAGGAAAATCGGACGCTCTAGGGGTATCTGGGCTCGTGTCCGGAGAGTAGCTATTAATCGACACCACGTCAGGGTGTCGTGCGAGCGAAGTAACAGAAGGGGATTTCCCAAGGTAAAGATGAAGGTTTGTGAACGAAGGGAGACGACCGAAAAGACGATCCGAGACCTTGGGCTTTAGCGGGGCGTACGAGGGCAAGATGGGTTCAGATCCTGAGATATGGAGAGAGATACGGGGAGGAGGAGGTAAGGGACGGGTGGGAGGAGGGGTTCGTCTGGACTCTAACCTTGAGGCGCTCGATGCACTTCGGTTTAGTGCTCGAGGCGGGAGAGACACAAACGTCGGGATGGGCGCAGGATCAGCAGGCGGCTCTACAAAGACGGGGACAAGACGGGGCTCTGTGGCACGCTGATCAGTGACCTTGCGTGTCGATAATGGCTGGCGTGAGTGTGTTAGCTTTTGGACGCTCGCTGTCAGTTCAGGAGTGAGTCTCCCTGACGGAGGAGTGAATGCAGGAGTAAAGGATTTATGGAAGGCGTGTGGTGTGCCAGGCGTGTATTGTGGTGGGGGCGATCGCTGGGACTCTAGACTTGCGTGCCGAGGTGGGATGTCGACTACGGGCGAGTGCGTGTGGTGCTCGTCAAGTAGGTTCGCAACCTTGTCCGTTGGAGACACTTCCTCGGACCGCTGCAACGATCAAAAGGTTAGAGCTGGGCACGGGGCAAAAGGAAAACGCGATAAACTCACGTCTGTAATCGGAGATAACGGGGTGGGGAAAGCCGATAGGTGCGGTGTCCCACCAGGCGTGCCGAACGGAGACGGCGATGTCAAGGCTCGTGTATACAAATTAGGAGAGACATATTCGTAACTTCCAGGTTCTAGAGTGCATGAGCGTGAGCAGAGTGAATTGAGAGGGAATAGTGTCCGTTCCTCCGGGTCGTACCTGAAGCCATCTCGACGAGAACATGCCCCGGATGTCCCGGGACCTCTGCAAATCTCGAGCCAGAGGCGGGTGAAGACAACGGCGACTGCTTTCGCGAAGACATGTCCTGGCCTCCAAGGGTAGACGACGAGCTAGAAACACGGGTCGCTCTACTATGCAAGACAGCCGCCGTTGCGAGAGCCGGTGGTGTCTTATGCAACGCCTCGGACAACTCAAACTTATGGTCCCGCAAGCCCCCCTGGGTATCCTTGGGAGGCACGCCTGGCCTTTCGTCTGACTCTTCAGAGGTTTGCCACTGATGTCCAGAAGTAGCTTCTTGCGCACCCGTATCTTGACGCCAGCGCATTGCGAGCGACGACGCAGAGGACGATGGCCCAACAGGAGGATAAGTCGATGATCGAACCCGGACCGGCGTGGCGGGACGATCCGGGCCTTCATCGCTGTAGGCCGGACTGCCCGAACGAACCATCGGTGGTGTAGGCGACCGCATCGACGTATTCCTCGAACGTGACCGGGTTTTGCGACGGGATGCCAAGGAGCGAGATCGGGACCGACTCTGGTTGGTAATGGGGAACGGCGGTACGGGAGGTACTTCGGGCAACGCTGCATCAGGCGGTGGTTTCCGATATGACGAGGACCGCGAGGGTGTAGCAGGCGAGGCTTGGCCAGTACGTCCCCTTTGTAGGGGTTGCTGGAGTTGTGGGCGCGGGGGTGCTGGTGCTGGGCGGTGCGATTGAAGTAACGACGGGTGCCGTACTGCACCTGGGGATGAAATGGGCGAGTCCATAGCGGCTTGAGCTTTTCGCGCCAAAAGCTGTGGTATCCGTTGTCGTAGAGGGATGTCGTCGTCGTCATCGTCTTCTTCTTCTTCTTCCGACCAGTCATCATCCTCTGCAGGTGTCTTCTTTTTCGGAGTCGCCGCAGACGATCCACTGAATGCTGAAACGGGGTACCCTGCCCGAGCTCTGTCGATATTAGACGGTGGACTCGGAAACGCGGATATCATATGTTCCGTGTCCTCCGTATCCCCTCCGTCAGTTGGCGTATCCGGGACGGTGGGCTGCAGAATGAGATCTGAAGAAGGCCGAGGTGGACGAGGGGGGCGAGGGTGAGTAGGAGGCTGCCATACCCCGGACGAAGGATTGCTAGTGGCGCCACTGTCCGGTCGATCAGAGATCGAAACACCCGGGCGGGCAGCGGTCCGATCGTGCAAATCATCAGGGAATGACCCTTCTGATGGCGATGAGTGCACCTGCCCGGACAGGAATGAGCCACGGAGCTGAGCTCGCGCAGGATCAATCTTCAATGGAGCGGTCGGAGCAGGCATTGGCACGGGCATCGTAATTTCGTGTTCGTCATCTTCAGTGGCGGGTGTCGTGTAGATAAGCGGAGGTTTAGGATGTGATCCAGGTGGCGGGTGGTGCGAGAATGACGGTCCAGCCTCGCCCAACGGCGAATCGAATTGAGGCTCTTCGCCACGACGGTGACGGAATTTCTGGACCAGCTCAGCAACGAGCCGTTCAAGCTGCTCTTTCCTAAATCCACCAATGAACGGTGCTTTGGACATTTGCATCGGTCCTGCAACAGGCATCTCCCCATCCACGTTTGGCATAGGGAAGGATATTGCTCCCAAGGAACTGGCCGACATATTGTCTTGGGTAAGCTTCCGACTCGCAAGCGGTTGTTTCTTCCCGCGTAGACCAGGGGTTGGGGTGGTTTGTCCATCTGAGGGCATGGGTGGTGGCGGCGGCGGCGGCGGTGGGGGTGGTGGCGGAGGGGGAGAAAAGATGGGCGTATTGATGGGCGTATTGGTAAAGGTTGGGGGAGCACGTTGCATGGGTGTATTGGTAGCAGCAGGAGCAGTACGCCAGATAGGTTGGTACGGTAAGGGAGGAGGAGGCGGGGGTGGAGGCGGGGGAACGGGAGGTGCGATGTGTTCGACATCCATACTCGGGTCTCTTTCGAAGATATGCCTTGCGTGAATGTCGTGATCCTCTGACATGGTTTCCGGTTCCGACTCCTCGTCGAGATCTTCCAGACGTGCTCGAATGGGTTGTTCGGACTGTTCCCCATGGTACTGGTTCCCTTTCCGTGATTTGCCGTCACCACCAAGGAGCTTATGACTGGCAGTTCCGAATAGTATCAGCGCGCCCTTTGAAACCTGAGACAGTGAACGAGTGAGGGCCGAAAGGGAAGACGACCGTCGACGACCATTTGCAGCCGGTTCAGGTAATTCGTCATCGGAATCGTCTTCAAATTCGCTCTCGGTAAGATAGTGGCCCGGTGGTGGGAGATCAAGCCCCTCCAGAAAGTTGATTTCCGGGAGGTGAGGGTCGGAAAAGTTGATGGTGGAGTGGATAAAACGATACGTGGACGAGCGTGGGTCGAACCCGGACAACCGGGTCAAACGGCGAGACATCCTCACTCCAGGGAATTCAACCTTGCGAGGGATGGGTCTAGAAAACGCCGCTGAAGAGGTATCCGTGCTGTCCTGACGGGACGGTGTGTCCTCGCGACGCATGTTCGGCGTGGAAGGTCCGGCACCCGCTGTTTGCAGATCCGGGGAAGGCGATGTCACTACCATAGAAGGATGGTCGTGAGGAGGAGGGGTGGGTGGGATGGGTGGGAGTGGCAAGCTTGGCTTGGGAACGGGTCGGGTAAGTCGCGGTGGTTTGGGTGACGTGGGCAGTGGAGGACGCGGTGGCTTTGCTGGCGGCGACTCGTCCCTTCTTTCCCTATCCTCGCTGCTCCGTCGAGGCACCCTTGAAGACACAGACTTGCCGCTATTTTGACGTCGTAGGAGTTCTTTGAGGGTTGGCCTCATCACGTCAAAATCCGCGGAGCCTCCGGAACCCACCGACTCGGAAATCGAATTAGCAGGATGTAAGTCCGGATGTGGAGTATAAATATAAGATGACGCAGGCATCCACCCGGGTTCCTGCGGTCCTGCATGTGTGTAGTGATAAGTGTAAAAGGTCGGGGACGCCACACAAAGGCCTCACGGAAACGCACCAATAGCAGGGAGTGGTTTCTCGAAGCGATCATAGCGGTGGTCTCCAGGAGCACCGGGAGCTGGGCGACTTGGGCCAGCTACTACATGGTTGTGGTCGAATTCGTCGGTATCTGACTCGCCGTCGGTGGTGTCGTGAATGAGGGGTCGTTCAGATTGGGTGGCAGCGGAGGCGTGTCGGAAGTGCGTTTTGAAGCTGGCAAAGCGATTCTTGGGTAAGGGCAGATCCGGTTGAGCGATTGGAGGGGTCATTAGGGCGGGAGAATGAGCGCGATTTGCTGCTGCACTAGGATGACAGCATATAAGGCGGCTCATAGTAGTAGCAGGAACAACGAATCTTGTGAAAAGGCGGTGATTGTGAGAGTCGGAATGAAAAACAGGGCGCGGAGAATTTAAGTGAGATTCGTTGAAGGGGGCAGGCTCGACTCACCGCTGAAGGGATGCGACGAAAGGTGCGGTGGGGGGAAGGAACGGACATGCGGCTTCCCCTGCGAAACTCGTGTTGCTCCACGTGCAGAACATGGGAAGCCCCCTCGAACAACCTGCAGGCAAACAGCACGTCGAGTCTCCTCATAATCGGGACAACTGCGGCCTATTGTGGTATTTCTGAGGGTCGAAGGGCGTGTACCCTTCGGGAATGAAACAGCCTTCCCAACTTGAGCGATGACACGAGGCCAGTCTTTTCCATGACATAGCCCACAATGAAACTCTCATCGTCGAGCTGTGACTTTGTCAGAAACCGCCGACAGGCCAGTGCACTCGGCGAAACAGCCCCTTGCGGGTGGGGCAAAGGTTGTCACAGACCACTCCGGACTCTCTTGTTGAGAGCCACCGATTGCCACATTACAATCAAGGTTGGGTGGAGCAATAGTTATACAAGTAGGAGGGTGTGGCTAAGGCGGAAAGTATAAGAATACAGACGGTGACAAGTGATGCTGCGTCACAGCAAAGGAGGTCGTATGCAATCTTGAACACCAGCATGGAAAGGCCCCAACGGCTCGCCTCCAATTTGGCTTAGGAGGGTCACGGGATGGTGCACTAGTTGGAGGACACATCCCTGGCCCGAACGGGATGGGTGTGGGTGTAGGTGAAGGAGAGCTCGACTTGGTGTTGGTTGTTGTATAGAGTGCCTATCCCCAAGGTGCATGAACTGGTATGTTTGATTTGAAATGGCGGAACATGTCACTCATAGTGTTACACCGTAGACTTTCTACCAAAGGACCTTATACCAAAAGACCTTAAGCCCACTTTTACGATCTCATCACCACCCCCTGCAGAAGCGTTTACAGACCTCATCCACACCTATACCGAATGTGCACACCAGATATTCAATAACATTGTATCGCTGTTCATTGCATCTGTCCAAGCATCACCGGCATATAAACAACTGCTTGATGCATTTGACATTTGATTTTATGGGGGGCGTTGGGAAGGATGTCGTAGATGAGTTGGCATGGTTGGCAGGTGTTGTGGATGACAACCAGAAGACGGTGGGCAATGGAAAGGATATGTTTGAAGCTGTGGAGGTCAAGTTGGTTGACTTGGAGAAGAGCTATGGGATGCAGAGCGAGGTGTATGGCCAGGCGGCACAGACCGTTCAGGCTGTCCTCAGTAATGTACATCCTTTTTCCCATCGTTTGGTTTGCCGGCTTTTGACTGACATCCCACATTCCTTAGCAGGGTTTCCAAAAACACAACATAGCAATTATCGTCATACCCCCAGGATCTCCACACATTTCCACAAAGAACACCCTCCACTGATGCTCAAATATCTCCCAACTGGCACTCTCATTGAGCAACAACAAGGTCATGTTCTCCATCTCAACATGCTTTACAAGCAATGATACGTGCTCTGAAGTGATGAATAAGTGTTTGGGACACGGAACTTGCAATGCTGTGACGATTGCTAGCAAGACTTGCTATACATGCTCTTGCATGATTATGAAGAATTGTCACAACACTAGGGTTTCAAGGGCTCCACGTGGGACTTGTGGCTTGATAGTGTCGCTTCTGCTAAGGCTAAGCGCCTCGGGTGCATTGGTCTAGAGGGTCGTGGGAGCGTAGAGTTCGGATGACCTTGGCAACCGTGCAGGATGTCTAAGTGACGAGCGCTTGTCTAGTAGTCAATGGACTTTGAACTAGGACTCAGAGGGCAAGTGCACTTTATGTGACAGCGATGGACTAGATGTCCAATACAGTGATTTCAGTGAAAGGGGACTGGGAGTACAGTGAAGGGCTCTAGCAAGCCCGTTGAGTCGACGAGTTACATGAGTAAGAGCGTTGAAGAGATGAGAGCTGTCTACGACAGCGACGGTGAGCAGTGGGGACTGAGGGATACAGGATACGTCGGTGGTACAGGAGGGTGCGGTAGGACAGTGGAGGGGAGTACCCAAACTGAGGAGTCTAGGAGGTTGGTCAAGGCCTAGTGTGATCACTTGGCTACAACACTAGAGACGACAGTGGTCGAGGTGACCAGGGCAATGGGGAGGAAGGTGTGGAAGGGAACTAGACCGGGAATGGTCAGGAAGGTGTGACTAGAGAGCTGAGGGAGCTGATGGACTGGAGGAGACTATGAGAGGACGATGATACAAGAGAAGACAAGTTGCTAGATGGGGAACTGCTACTACTGTGAGCTAGAGACTATATACTAGACTGAGGCTATACCAGGCAGTTCTCCATCCTGTGGTTCTTCGGCTATGGGCCCATACGGGCTACGTGTTCGTTGACGTGTC
>WSTW01000205.1:0-31081 GCA_019632305.1 Tulasnella sp. 403 | reverse complement strand
ATATACGACCGAAGGTACGTTACCGCGTGTATGTACATCGTCCTCGTTTCGTTTTCGCTTTGGACTTGGACTGACTGCTGTCCTCTTGCCGGTTTGTCTTCGCCCGTCCTCCCGTTGTCTGTCGTTCTCGTACATGGAAGTTCGGCGCACGCGCGGCTGGAGGACAAGCCACATTACGCAGGTGCGTATGCAGAGGCTAATTTCTTAACTTTATTTCGCGTACAGATGCCTCCTGCGACGTCTGCGTTCGTACGTCGGGTGAGTGTCTGGCGGATGTCGAGTGATCGACTGGGGTTGACCAGCATCGTATTCAATACTTTAGCGCTCGCATTTACCGCAAAATGAGCACCGATACGCTCCACATTCGTATTTTGACTTGCGAACCGATTCTTCCGTGGTGTTTCATGTATGACAGGTGAGTTCCATGTGCGTTCCGGCGTGCGATCGGCAGGCAGTCTCGGAGGTGGCGTTCCGTGCGCGGGCCTCGAACGCCCCAAGACGCCACAGCTGAGTCTCGAACGTCGGAAGCGACGACACGCAGAGAGAAGATGCACAACGAGAGTACGTTATATAGCGAGTGTGGGGTATGTAGGGAGAGTTTGACCACAGATAAACAAGAGGACTAGATGCAACTGATGACGATGCATGTACGAGCCAAGAGTATGCAATAAAAAACCCAAACGACAGGAGCGATGGACAAGACAAACCAGAAAAAAGAAAAGCGAAATCCAAGCCATCGACGAAAGACGCGTAATAAGTTTATAAAGAAGAACGGGTGGTCCCGGTACAGTAAATGTGGGTACCTGTTTCGACTCCAAACTGGGGTAACAGAGAAGAACAAAAGATCGTCCGAGGGGTGGGTCCAGAAAGGATGTCCGCCCCTATGGTGTCGGGCGATGGACCGACGACGACGCGGGGACAGCGTACAAGAGAATGGAACAAGGGCGCGACAATCGAAGCGGTCGTGGCAGTAATCTAAGGCACACGGAGAGGGGGGGATGTAAGAGGTACGATAGGGTACGAAGGGGGAAATGTACCAGCCGACCGACGAGAACACAAATCCCTAAAAGTCTAGAGAACGGAAGCCAAGTTGGGTTACAAGAGTGAAAGGCGTGTCAAGGTGTCCGTAACAAAATGGGTTGTCCGTAAAAAAGCGACGTGAAGAGGGGAGTCGTGACGCTTTTTTATAGGGACCCATGGCGGGCGCTGAGACGGGCGGAACGGGCCTTGACGCTCTGGACGTTGAGGACAGAGTCTTGTTCGCAGGACTTGGCGTCGGCGGAGAGAGTGAAGCCCTTGCGGCAGCTCTCGATCTGGCAGCCGCCATCGACGCAGTAGACGACGTTGACGCCGGGGAGAGCGGTGCAGTCGCGGCCCTTGTCGGCGTTGCCCTTGGCATCGACGTCGATGCAGCCACCGCAGGATTCGGCGTCGGACTGGACGTTGACGCATTCGAAGCCGCCACGGCCGGCCCAGTGGGGGCAGAGCTTGTGGCCGCGGGTGCAGGTGATGTCACGCTTCTTGCGGTTGATGGCGGAACCTTGGGGACCAGACGTAGCGGGGTTGGCTGGAGGAAGGTGTTAATAAGTGAAGGAATGGAGAGGGGGGGGACGTACGGCAGATAGCACCGCTCATGGAGCAAGTGGGGTTGTTGTAGGTGTTGGGGGCATGGTTGTCGGCCTTTTGGCATTCACCCGCGTTGATGGAACCAGGGGCAGAGAACGGCTTGTTGGCTGCAACACGATATCAATACCAGCCCCGAAAGCATGACGCGAAAACATACCAGGGCAGGCCTTGCAAGCGGTGTTGCCGGGACCAGGAGCAAAAGTACCACCGCAGCATTCGCAGCACTTCTTAGCGCCAGAGCTAAACCGGGCGTCAATGCTAGAAAAAAGAAGGATGAAGGATCGACGTACACAGAGTTGAATTCACCAGCAGGGCACTTCTCGCACTGATCAGAACCAGTTTCAGCGGCGAACTTGCCGGGAGGGCAAAGCTCGGGCGATGAGCTGCCGTTGGGGCACATGGCACCGGCAGGGCAGAGCTGGCAAGCAGCCTGGCTGGAAGCGCCGACGGTGGGCGACCAGGTTCCACCGGGGCAGAGAGTGCACTTGGTGGGCTTGTTAGACACCACGGCGACTAGATAACACCAATCAGTAACCCAACAAAATGATGGACGAATCGATACGCACTGGAGCTGAAGGAACCCGCAGGGCAAGGCTCGCAGTGGGCATTGGGACCACCAGAAACGACGTGGAAGCCTGGTGCGCAGGTAGCGGCGTTGACAGCAGAGCCGAAAAGAGCGAGGGCGACGGACAGGGAGACGACTTTGGAGAACATGTTTTTCTCTACGAACGAGGGGGAGAGAGGGACAGAGAATGGACGAGAGAAAAACAAAAAGGGGGAAACTGGACGCAGACAGAACGCTGCCATCCCCTTCCAATGTCTGCCCTACTTATACCCTTCGTGCCTCGCCACAGGACAAACCAATGACCCTTGCGAGGTACATATTCAATATTGCACCCTGATCCCCGCGAAAGCCACCATTTTTCACGCGTGGCGACATTCGTGGCCAAAAAAGGCAATCGCAGTCGTCGTCCCCAACGTACGCGACGACGAGAGAGACGAATGAGGAGACGTTGGGCGTAGGACGAGTGCCAGCGCAAAGGATGGCTACAGTTCGTATTCTTGGCACGAAGCAACTGGCACAAGTCGAAACGTCCCTGTGTTCGACGCCAGGTACAACCCCGCCTTCTCCCTTTTTCCGACAACCAGGCCGTCGTCCTCCCATGACAACGACTACCCACAAATGACGTCGCATTGCCAGTTCATAATGACTCTATCAATCGTTGCCTCGATCGACACGCCATTATCGATTCGGGCAAAGTATCCGACCAAGGCAACGGCAAAAAAGAAGCCTACATCCCTGTCGTAGTTCCGAGAAGTGGAGCGACCCCCGGACACTCGTCAGGCACAGAGAAAGCAGTGTGGCGCCTATTATATAATGACACAACGTAAAGGCCCGCGATCCGACGGGAGGTAACAACAATCAAATCTTGGCAACAACCCCGGCACCCAAAATTATACGTTTAAATCTATAGTCCATTCTTGGAATAGTGGACTCCAGCGTGTGGCGTCCGCTTATGGTGGGTCTGCTGGGCTTGCATAGTCAATGGCTTCAGACATGACTTGCCGTCTTCACTCTTCGTGTATCCCTTCCTGCACGAATCTACCCACACCCGTCAGAGACAAAAACACCCATAACGAAATTCTGACTCACTGATAACACACTTGCCCTTGACACAAGCTACCACGCTCGCATTATCAATCGACGTGCAATCTTGACCCTGCCCGTCGGCACTTTCTCCCATAAGGTCGACGCACCCACCGCAACTTTCCGTGTTGCTTCTAATGTCAACACATTCCGTGCCCCCTACGCCGTGAAGGACCGGGCATCGCTTGTGACCCCGAGGACAGTTCAAGCGCCGGACACGTCGCGGAACGCTTGTCGCTCCGTTCCCCGATACAGCGGCTGTAAATCCATCCAGTCAGTCCTCGCCAACTTGATGCGATCGTCTACTCACGACACCCATCGCTCCCCCCATTCGGCTGCGTGTTCGAACACGAAGGCGCGTTCGTAATTCCAGCAATCGGGCCCGACTGACACTGCCCCACATTGGTCGATCCTGGCGGCGAATACGGCTTGTGCGGATTCGTATCTAGGCCATCACGTCAACCACAATTCCAACACTCAGGCATCATCACTCACGTTCAGAGCAGCTCAAGCAGTGAGTCTGCGATGTCTGGTCTTGGTACGTCCCAGCGCAACACCGGCAACATTTGGACGCTCCATTTCTACGCTCCGTCGTCATCAGCAAGCGCCCGACACCACACATCAATCCACTCACACATTATTGAACGTCCCCACACCGCAGGGCGAGCATTGCGTTGCTCCGGCTGCCGAGTACTGCCCGGGCGAACACGCTTGGGGAGTTTGCTGGTTATTGCTGGGACACGAGTATCCAGCCGGGCATGTCGTGCACTGGGCGGCTCCAGCACTGCTGTACTTGCCTGTCTTTCTCGTCAACCACCGCCGTCACAGCCAGTAAAAGCACCTCCACTCACCGGAACCACAGTTGCTCTGCGACGTGGCGCCGTACCCGCGCACACCATTCACCGTTTGCGGTCCATAGGCGTACGAACCTATTGTACACACAGTCAGCGTCCACCGTCTAGCCAGTCGACACGCCCACTCACCAGCCTGCGCATTTCTACATGGCGTGGCTCCATTAGCGGTGTTGAGCGTCTCTGCGGATGTTTCATCAGTAGACGATCCAGCGCTATACGTGCGACTACTCACCGGGTTGCCAAGTACCTGGGGCACAGTACTGGCAGTTCCTACTCGAGTCGACATAGTGCCCGGGGGAGCACGTAGTCACCGCCTGTGCGAACGATACGAACAACGTGGAGAGGACGATGCATGACAAGGACGAAAGACGCATGTCCGGGGGTGGGAGAGGGGGGAGAGAAAGAGGGGAAGGGAGGGGCAGGGCGAAGAAGCGAAATCAAGAGGCAGGGGTGGTGTTGAAATATGCTGGCGGGAGGAGTTGGAACTCGGGCGGTTCGGTTGGCGTTGGAATTCGGTGGAGTACGATCCGTGGATGTTGTTGAGAGGGCGAAATCGTGGGGGAGGAGCTCCCGGTTCAGACGAATTTAAACCTCGTCGGACAGGCACGACTGGCGCAATGTCCACTCTCGGGAGGTCATGGCGTAATGTCCTGCTCCGCCGTTTTGGTCCATGACATTTACCAATAGACCATGTACATGTACACCGCGGGTAACAATAAATAGAAATAATTTGCTCCGCTTGGCGTGGAGCTATTGAATGGCTATATTGGGAGCGATGTTTATTTTGAAAGTGGGCGCAGAGGGTGCGTCGGTGCATCGACCGCCCGACGACTGGGACGATGAGGTCAATGCGCTCGTCGTGGGTGCCTTGCTCCGGCGTACCTGTTTCCCCTACTTCGCGCTTTGGTCCTCAGCGCCGCCGTACGACGACTGAACGAGCCATCCCGAATTCGGATCCTCGACGGATGCATCCGGTTCCGCGTTTGGTGTTTTGGTCCCGACGTCGATTATTCAGTCTGCGTTGTGCTCCAAACCGAGGACGAGCAGCCCAGTCAGCCAAAAGGTAGCTGGTGACCCCCGTTCGACGTCGTGGGTTGCTCTTGGGGGTTGCGTTAACACGTCCATCGGGACCGCCGAGAACGTTCGGTTTCCAATTGTGTACACCCCCGATCTCAGCGCCGCCGCGATGATGGGGGACGCATCGGATGGTGGTGGAGGGGGCTTGAAGCTTGTTTCTCTCTAAGACCTCTGTTGGAGTTGGGTAATCGGTTCGATGTGGGAAAGTGAATGTGGCGTCGTGCCTTCGGTTCAGATTGCAATTGACATGTGATACTCGTCCCGGCGGTATTCCTCACTTCGCTAGGCCTCCTAACACCAACACAACTCGTCGCGGATCTCAATACCAGCTCGGGATCCCCAAATTCGTCGGTCCAGCCGTCAGTATGGTCGGTCCTATAACATCCTCCCTCCTCTCACAGAATTGGAGGACAAAACAAGCTCCTTTCATCGCACTCGCTATTACATTTCTCCTCCTACGCTCACGTATACTCCCGAAACGGCTACCAAAACTCGACTTGGCACGAAAGAATTTGTCCCCAAAGGAGTTCAACGAGGCATTGCAACGGTTATACTATGACGAGGAAGACGGGTCGAAGAGGATACTCGTCCCTCATCGAGGAGGCATAAGCGAGGTAAGGCATACGTCCTTCTGCATTCCGGACGAGAATCCCAATTCACTTGGTCTCTATGCACTAGGTCCGCATCACCCCAACACCCGCCGACCGGTTCGCTCAAGACGCTAAATATTACCCGCCCCTACCCACATCTCACAAGCCCAATGTCGACAAATCCTTCCTCAAACAACTCTCCGCAATCCTCCGCATTGTATTCCCCTCATGGAAATCCAAACAAGTCGCCATCGTCGCTCTACACTCTGCCTTTCTCATCTTACGTACCTTGTTGAGCGTTGCGGTGGCCAGACTCGATGGCAAGATTGTTCGCGCTTTGGTAAGCACCTCCCCTCCAACCAAAGGAAACTCGACAACTGAATTGGGCATGTAGGTGAGCGCCGACGCAAAAGGCTTTATGAGAGGCCTGGGTTTGTGGTTCGCCCTCGCCGTCCCGTCGACATATACGAACTCCATGCTCCGTCATCTGCAATCCAAACTCGCCCTTCGCCTACGCACCCAGTTGAGCAGGTATACGCACGATTTGTACCTCAGCTCGGCACCCGAGTTGAGGTATTATCGTGTGGGCTCTGAAGCGGGGCTTGACAGTGTCGATCAGTATGTCCCTCCACGCTTTAGGCAATAATCGCAGTGCTGATGCATAATGGTAGATATATTACTACGGACATTGCAGCGTTTTGTGAATCGCTTTCAGCGTTATAGTGAGTGTTGCATGCCCCCCTTCGCTTTCCCTTCTAACGCCGCTGCTCGTCGCAGTGGAAACATGATGAAACCCATGCTGGACATGTTCATCTTTACCGCCCAGCTATCCCGTTCACTCGGCTTTTTCGGTACGCCATCGGTCCTCGTTGATCTTCACCGCTGACCGCACGTCAATTGTACGTATTACAGGAACTGTGCTACTGTTTGGCAACTACTTTGCTACGGCGAGCATTCTCCGCTCTGTAACGCCGGCATTTGGCAAGCTTGCAGCTGTCGAAGCGCGTTTGGAGGGAGAGTATCGTGCGGGTGTTGCACGTGTTGGGAGGGAAGCAGAGGAAGTGGCGTACGTCTCCCCTCCCTCTACCACTCCCCACCTCCCCTAACCCGATTCACACCCTAGATTTTACAATGGCGGTCTCCGCGAAAGGGATATCCTCTGGCGCGCCTATCTCAAACTCATCAAACACGTCAACTCAATTTACAAAATCCGTATTGCGTATGAGTGGACAGAGGATTATGTGATAAAGTACATGTGGTCCGCGGCGGGCTACTTGTTGATCTCGATACCGGTGATGATGAACCGGAAGCAGCATGTGGGCGTGCAGACGCGTCCAGAGACGGTTGTGGAAGGTGTGGTGGATAATGCTGTTGCTAGGCGGACAGAAGGTACGTTGCTTAGCTCGCTTCGTCGGGTTTTATTACGACTAAAGGGGTTTTTGATAGATTATATCGCAAATAGGAGACTACTCTTGTCTCTCGCCGATGCGGGTGGGCGAGTGATGTACGCATACAAGGACCTCCTCGAACTCGCCGGCTTGACGACGAGGATCTATACCATGCTCTCGTCGTTACACAATTTGCCGCCTTTGCCGGCGTTCAAGGAGAATGAGAGGGGGGAGAGGATTGTGATGGAAGGTGTTGGGATCAAGCCACCCAAGTCGAACGAGGAGCTCGTGAGGCAGTTAGATTTGAAGATTGAGAAGGGAGAGCATGTGATGATTACTGGTCCCGTGAGTCGACTCTATCGTTTGCTGTTGATTGGAAGGTTCTGATGTGGATTGTTGGGCGGGGAGAATGGGGTCGGTAAGACGGCGATTGCGAGAGTGCTTGCAGGTCTTTGGGCTGGAGACGGTGGAGAGGCGATCGAGCGACCCGAAAGGGGCGTCAAAGGTGTATTTGTCGTCCCGCAGAGGGCGTATATGGTTGTAGGGACTCTGAGAGATCAGTACGTCCTCCCCTTTCGTCCCCAGTTTACAGACTCGCTTACCCGTCGCGCTACTAGGATTATCTACCCACACTCGTACACGCAATTCGAAGCCTCGGGCAAAACCGACGCCGACTTGATCAGGATTCTGAATGTCGTGCATTTGGCGTACTTGCCGGGCCGTGAAGGAGGATGGGAGACGAGGAAGGAGTGGAAGGATGTGCTGAGTGGGGGCGAGAAGCAGAGGATGGGTATGGCGAGGTTGTTTTATCACCAGCCCAAGTTTGCGATTCTTGATGGTGGGTTTCTCTTTGATTGCCTTTAGGGAAGAGGGCTGATGATTTGTTTTGGGGGTTCTAGAGTGTACCTCGGCGGTCTCGACTGATGTTGAAGGGTTGATGTATCAATATGCCAAGGATATCGGGATCACGTTGATCACTATCTCACATCGGTACTGTCCCTTTTCTTCCTTTCGGTTTCCGTTGGCTGATAACTCCTTCTGTAGACCGAGTCTGACGAAGTACCATAAACGACTGTTAACTCTCACCGGAGAAGGCGGCGGGCGCTGGTACGAGACGAGTATCGGGACGGAAGAGGAGCGCATGGGCATCGAGAACGAGATTGCGGTGCTCGAGGCAAGGCTGCAGGAAGTTGAGGGCTGGGAGAAGAGGTTGAAGGAGGTGGCGGATGAGTTGGGTGTGCCGGTTGGGAAGCTCGGGAAGAGCGCGTGAGGGTTTGTCAAAATCGAAAACTGCTACTTTATTTTGTGCAAAGAACCAACGCTCAGGTATGTGGAATTCGGTCCTGGGAGAGAAGTGAGGCGAGAGGCAGCGTCTGAGCTTGGGCTCGGTCATATCGCCACATGCCAGTCCAGAACTTGGTATATATGCTCGAAAAGGTCGCGCACCTTGGTGTGAGCCCTTCCTGGTGGAGGTGTTCACCCCGTAGCTGGGGGCGAGACCGTGTGAACCTAGGCGACGTGGAGTCTTGAACATTTATCCCTGTTTGAGAGTGGACTTCAACACGACTGCACTCAACCACCTCATGTCGCCTAACTACCCAGAACAAGATTTGGACTTCATCAATCGACTACCTCCGGAGCTACTCATTTGCGTATTTCTTGACATTCTCGCTCTATTGGACGGGGCTGATCGCTTCAGGTTCCCGTTCAAACTTGCCGGAGTCTCTCGACGTTGGCGGCAGCTTTGCCTCGCAACGCCCTATCTGTGGACGTACACGTTCCACGGTGGTCGGCGGGCTAATGACAAGTTCATTGCCCTTCAAGTTAGGCGTTCAGCCGGTCTCCCGTTGGACGTATCCATGCGATGGTATGATTTGGATGACGAAAAGAAGGCGCACCGGATCATCGGTTCCCTGGCGGAGAGAGTGAAATGGGTTACATTCGGAGGATCGAGTTCGACATTTTCACGACTCAGATATTCCGAATGCCTCACCACGATGTCGTCTCTCCTTGAAGACGTCGAGTTGCACCCATCAGATCGGACACCAGTCACATCCTTCCTGTGGCAACACCCTTGCTGTCCACAGTTGAAACGCTTGTGCCTGAGGGCAGAGGACCCCCGGCTAGAACTGTCTTGGTCTTCCTTTTCATACGAGAAGCTTACGGTGCTCGCACTGCACAATTGCACCGTATCGATGGAGAAGATTGGGCTGTTTTTCCAGGAGATGCCTCAGATCGAGGCGCTCCAGCTGTTTTGCGTGTTTGCGAATGACCATGATCGGCTCGCGTCTGCGATCGTTGCGCCATGTCTCCGACGGCTCTGTGCTGTGTCGGAATCGCGGCAGATGGCGTATACACGGTGTTGGGCGATGAAGTTGATACAGGCGCTGGAGGCCCCTGAGCTGAGAGAGCTGATGTATGGGGTGCTCTACTCGTTTATGGTTGGGGTGCACATCACGCATAGCGAGGAGAACTGGGGAGCAAAGTTCCCCAAGCTGGATGCGTTTGGGTTGTGTGGGGTGTGGTTGGAGGACGAGGAGTTGAAGAAGATGCTTCGGCTCACGTCTACGGGTGTGCGGAAGCTTACTATTTTGAACACGACGGGCTATGTTGCCAATCACGTGAACGTGCTCATGCAGCTGGTCGAGCAAGGCGAGTTGATGAGATTGGAGGGGGTGGACCTGAGAAGTGTCCGTGTCAGAAGTGTGTACGAAGGGTTGAAGGGGAGGAAGACACGGCTGCCTTTGCGGATCAGAGTCGATAGAGATGGACTTGTGAAGGATGACGATGACGATGATCTCGTAGCGCGGGTGAACAAAATCGTTCAGTTGGAGGTATGCGACCATGACAAGTTCAAAGAGTGGATATATTGATCAATGTCCTATATTATCTCTTTTGCTAGCACATATGTTTTGCCTGGAGTTTAACTGCTCTCAACTCGGCGGTCCCTGCTTACCGTTGGCTTCATTGCCCACGAGCTTGTGTGAGAATGAGAGACTTCCGATTTAGAGGGCTTGCAGCACGAGCTTGTAAAACTACACTGTTGTACATCCACAAGTCTACTACCAACTCTTTACAGAACTTACGGACCATTGCCGAATGCGTTACAGCCTTTTCATTCTAGGGGTGGTCGGGCAGTCGACAGGAAGTCGAACATTTGTCTCTGTTTGACAGGAACTTTGACCAACAACTTTGGCCGATCCCTGCTTGAACCCTATCAAGTCAATGGTCATCGACGGCGTCGCCATGTCGCCCAACCCCCCAGGCCGAGATTTGGACTTTATCGATCGACTACTGCCAGAACTCCTTGATCAACATTTTCGTATACCAAACTGGAGCTTGGTCGCTCTTCTCGTTTATATTAGCCTCCTGGTGAGGGGACGTGACCGCCCCTGGACGGGGTCGAACGCGAGTACATGTTCGAATGACTGAGATTGCTCTAGACGCCGGATATGCAATGCGCCGAAAGTAGGCTAAGATGTGCGAGGGGAGTGGAAAATGGGTTGGCGATGCGGGACCCAGCCCAGGCCGGAGTTCAACGCTCAACGCAAGAGCGGGCTCTCCAGCGCTGTCAAAGAAGTGCTTTGTTGGCGAAACATACGGCGAGCTAAGCTGTTTACGCGGCAGGGCGAAGTGCGATTTGCCTGTTTGTCCGGTTTCTGCTTTTCAACTTTCTACTATATCCACAGACACGTTCTGACCTAGTCCGTCCCTCAATACTCCAGTTTGTTCTCGGCGGCAGGCCCGACGGATGTTCGGTACAGTCGAACTATGGCATCGAATGTGAATTCCTCCTGCACCGAGTTGCCATTTTGCCTGACTTTGCGGTGACATGGCCCGTCCGGAAGATGGCCTTTTCACCAACACTTCGGTCTATTCATCCGATCACGACGGAAAGGAGCTTGTCGCCAAGCTACGGTCGGGGAGTACACTATGCATAATGCCTGTGCCGAATCGAACCTTGGGACGATGTCTCCCACCGGTACGTCTATCGTAGTGTTCTCTTGCGCCGGCATACCTGATTCCTTTGAACGGCCCACCGAGACTCGATCAAAGCAACGCCCCCGACTTTCGAACGGTGATTCACCTCAATTTCTGTTAGCACGGCTTGGAAGTGGACAGAACGAACGCGTGACTCGCGTACCTTCCCGTATTCAGCTCGCCCAGTCTCCCAACGTCGACCATATAGCGTTCGCAGAGGCATTTTACTGGTACTTGTACTCCAGGCGTCCCAATACGTTGCCTTGTCCACGATGAACCGACTCCGTTCCAAGTAACTGGGTGACTGTTCCCATGCTATTGGGAGTAATTATTCGGACTTTCGCCATTTCGGGAGATCGCTTGACACGGAACTCATTGAACTACGGTCCAGTAAGTACTTGTCCCTTCGTACACAATTCCCAACATTAACCCAAAAGCCGATATACAAATATTGACAGAGATTCCCTGAGCATGGGTGAAGCATACGCATGGATTCAAACCGAGGGTTAGAGGAAGAGACTTCCGACCATTCCGAGCTCGGCAGATCCTGTCGACCGGAAGAACGATCATGTCATCGTAGAAGAGCCGGAGGTTACGTACTGCCTCCGCAAAGAGGTCCTCCAAACTCAAGAACTTGAAAAATGATCACTGGGGGCTCCATCGCACCGCCATCTCCTTGCGGAATCATCATAACCGGCGGGGTGAGAGTTGTATCAACCGCGCTCTCATCGCTGGCCCGTACATCAGTCGCCGTCACTGTCCAATCCGGTTGGCGGGGTAGCGCCTGCTTCTGATTCCACCCACGAAGTTTCATTGTGAGAGTAGAGTTTGGCCTGGCGGAGCTAGGTGTTCCGGATCCCTGACCCTTTGTTTCTCTTCGTACCTACCTCTTCAGGAGATCGCGTGTGCAGTGCACTGGAGCGGAAGAGTACGGGGTTCGGCGCCAATCCCTCGTTCGTCCCCTCCTTGCTCCTCCGCTATAGGGGGTTACACAATCAGATGGCACGCAAGATTCAATCTCGACGAAGGAACTATCATGGCTATCGCTCGGGTGAATTGCAAGTTCCACCTACTACGTTGGTAGCTTCAACATCAGTGATGGTGAAACATGCGACTGAGCTCTCATGCGACGGCAAACCACTTGACCCTCTCGAACCTGACTTTGGTCAAGCATCAAGGATATCATTTGCGAATTTCATTCTGCACCCAGGGCGGCGGGTCTTCCTGCGACGATAACCGAGGATACCGACACTTTATTTGAAATGGAGGTTACGGATGTGTTCTGAGCTGGATAAGCCGACTCTGACCTGAGTCGATATTGTAGTAGGAAGTACTGGAGATGACGATCCTATGTTGTAGCGCCAGGGTTGGTGTCGTCATCGGTTGGTATTTTAGCAAAGATAAGCGTGGGAAGATAGAAACCGTCCCGAGTTGGACTGGTCCCAGTTCAAGTTCTGCAGAAATTTCTCCAGTCTCTCCCATCCCCGGTAGAGAGCGTAGTCGTCGTCCCCACCGCTGTCGCCGTCGAGTATGGCCCACTCGCCGTCGTATGCGTTTGTCACCCTCCTTACTTCCGACTCTTACCTTCCCGGGGCTCTTACTCTAGTCGCAGCGCTTCGCGATGTTCACGCTAACGCTCCCTCTCCGCCCCAACTCCCCTTCAAGACAGTCTGCTTGATAACACCCGAAACCCTCTCTGTCGATTCACGTAGGGCTGTTCTCCAGGCTTTTGACGTCGTTATCGGTGTAAATGTGCTGAAGGAGGATACAAAGAAGGGTCTCGAGCTTCTCGGTTCGTTGCATGGCTCCCGTGTCCATCTTCGTGACTACTCACCGGCGCGATCTTCCTTTACTTCACCTTTTACGCTTGACGTGGTACAGGACGACCCGACCTGAGTCTTGTTTTGACCAAGTTGCACGTCTTTCGTCTCACCCAGTTCGACAAGATCATCTTTCTTGATGCCGACGTCCTTCCCATCCGTCCACTCTCCCACCTCTTCGCGCTCACTGCGCCTTTCAGCGCGGTTCCGGATGTCGGTTGGCCAGATATTTTCAACTCGGGCTTCATGGTCCTGCAACCGGGTCAAGACAAGTTTGACGATATAATGAGGCTCGTCCGAACTAAAGGCAGCTGGGATGGTGGCGATCAAGGAATTTTGAACGAATGGCGTGGAGACGACTGGAACAGGCTCAGTTTCACGTATAACACGACTCCTACGGCTGCATATACGTACGTCGTATGCTGCTGGTCTGCGTTGAGATGTCACAACTGACGCCTGCCACTGGTACTTTCCACTAGCTATGCTCCTGCCTTTGAACGTTTTGGTTCTGAAATCAAAGCTATCCATTTTATTGGGACCAACAAACCGTGGAACAACCTCACCCACCGTGCTCCCGGTTCGTCCTCGACAACATCCTCAGCCTCCACTGGTCAATTGGCCAACGCCGTGGCTAGCTCCTTGATTCAACCTTCTTATGGCTATTCCGCCCTCGTTGACAAGTGGTACAATGTCTATGACGCACACTACCGTCCTTCTGTTCCATCTGAAGCCCAAAAGAGGGATATGCGGCAACGTACCAACTTTGAACTTCCCAAGTTTCACTCCATATGGAATGCGGAAGGAGGCAAGCGACTCCCAACCGATAGCGGAGGTGGGGACGAGGGAGGCGGGAGGCCTGGGGGCGCAACGATGGAATTGGATGACCTCAGACTTCTTGGCATGGGTGGTTGGCAGGCATTGGCCTCGAAGGGGTATCAGCCGGTGTCCGTGTCTGTACCCACGGGCCTTCCCGAGATGGGCCTAGGTTACGTCGGACCCGCCTCGGAGAGGGGGGAAGCCGAGTACATTCCTATGCCACTGGATGGTGAAAAAGAGTTGAACGAAATTCAAGAGCAACCCGTTTTGTACGCTTACCCGTTTGCGCACGTTCCCTCTGGGCCACCCCCGCCCCGTCCTGAAGCCGTGGAGAAGTTCATAGAGCCCCCTTATTGGGCGCCGCCGGCGACAGCGACGAGTGAGCCGCCATCTCATTTATTCAAGGGAAAGCCAAAAGAAGAGGATCGTTCCACCAGTCGAGTAGAAGGTCCCCGACGTAAGCCATCGCAGCCGGGTCGGCCTCACTTGCATCCGGCAGCGCGTGCCCCAACGCCTCACCCTGCCCATCGACGGCTTTCTCAACCTCAGCCACCTCGCCGTGATGTGCTTTCCCCTCGAGCTCTACAAGAGCCTCGTGGCCATTATGAGTACCGTGGCGAAGTGGCTGGCCCGCCTCATCCTCCCACGACAATTGTCAGACGTCATAGCCAGCAATCGTCTCATGCTCGGGTCCCCACTTCGGAATCGGAAATTCTACCCCAACCCCAGCAGTCGCTGCCGCCGCGTATCCAACCCGTACCTCCGTCGCACCGGCTGCCGGCTCATCATTCCCGCCCCCCTCCTACCCGTGCCCACCCACAAACCCAACCTCACCATATGTCCCAAACGCAATCAATATCACAAACTCAGTCCGCGCAAACCGTACCTACGGCCGAAACCGTTCACGCTCACCACCAACGTCGCCCTCAGCATCACCATACTCAGCAACAACACTACCATCGGCAGTTTCATCACCCTACGCATACTCCGCTACAAGGTGGCGACAGAGGGCAGCCGACAAGTGGTGTTTTGCCATCGTTCGCTCCGTCTTTTCCTGCCGAAGCTAGCCACGACGTTGCCCCGCTGGATCCGCCACACCGCGAACCCGCTGAAAAGCGTGTAGGGGTTGAAGAGGTTGAACATTACGAACGACCGTATGACGCCGGGACCTATCATCATGAACCACAGCATAAAGCGTATCATGAATCGCCCCGTGCTTCCCCACGCGAGCAGTATCGTGAACCACACCGTGAGGCTGAATACGACTCGTACCACGACGATGTGCAACACCATGGCCAGGAAGGCCAGGAGGGAATGATGTACTTCGACCACTCTGAACAAGAGATTGACGACGAGTGGTACCCGGAGCAAGTTCCTGGCGAAGCCGAACATCCGTACTTTGAAATGCCTCCATCACCTGTCCTACCACACTCTCCACCTCTCGTACAGTGGAACCCAGCTCTCGAACCTCCACCTGATACGCTACCTGCCTCTGCCTTCGCCTTCGAACCACCTGACGCACCCTTTGAGAATGTGTGGGATCGTATTCAACACCACCACCGTCCCTTTCACCCGCAAGAATACAGTACCTCTGATCATTCACCTCCTCGGCGTGATGAATATGAGCGCGACGCGTCTCCAGAATCATTCTTTTGTCCTCCAACACCCCCCGCGATCCCAGCTCAACTTATGAAGGAAGGCCATTATGCGGCAGTTACTCAGGGGAGGTTGCAGCCCGACCGCTCAAAGGTGAATCCCGTATTCCCTTGGGAGTCGAAGCCAAGGCCTGTACCCGGACGGAAATTCCCCGAAAAAGCTAGCCCTCCTCCCATTTTCATTCCCCTCCCTCCGCCTCCACCTCCCAAAGCCCCACCTAAAATCTCCGACAAGCCTCTGTCGCAGTCGCCTACAAAAATACGGTCGCCTATAAAAATTCGATCGCCTGAAAGCAGATCGCCCAGAGTAACGTCACCGATTCCGAAGAACACAACACGCGTCTACACGTACGATTGGCGGAAGGAGCAGAAAGCTTCCCCTTCCCCGGAATTCGTCGGGCGCAGTGGCTACTCAAATGTTTGGGACGACGTTGCGGGTATTCAACAATATGCTTCAGGCCTGGTTCGGCCTAGCTCGGCCCTCGGTATTAGGGACTCACCACCTCCGAAAGAGGAGCCTATCCGGCATGACAACACAGGGAAGGCATGGAGGGAACGCACCGAAGATAGCGACGCAAGCTCTCGACAAGCTGACGATGAAGACGACGAGAGCGACTTGGAGGAACCTCAACCGGGCTCTGGCGTCAATAGCCCTAAGGCCACGGCTTCAAAGAGCCGGCGCGGATCAGGAAAGCGTTCACCTCCAATCAAGTCCGGCATTGCCAAGCGGGCGATTGCCCCCATCAAGGTCGACAAGAGTGTGGAAACAACGTATAGTGGCACAGGTACTGGTACGCCGAGATATCGTTCCCAGTCTGTTCAGACCGAGCCCAAGTCGACTCAAGAACGTGGGGTTCAAGTTAATAGGCCGCCGTATTCGAGAACCTATCGAAGCGATTCGTCGTCAACCAGCCCTATTGAGCAGCCCCCTGGTCCGATACCTCTCGGTACAACGACCCCTCCCTTGGTTGAACCGAAACCTCCTCTTCCTCGTATACCAAGTGGTCAAACTGTCACCTTTGCAGCAACTCCTCGACGTCGGTCGCCTGTGCCTGTGCCTGCTCCTGCGCCTACTCCTGCGTCTGGTCCTGTCATCCCGTCACCTGAACGCGTGATATCACCCAGAATGAACGAACCGACCTTTGCTATGACGGCGTATCGTGACAAGCCCCCTCGCCTTGGTTTGGCGCCATCCCCTACGATTACAACCCCCGCTGCGGAGGGTTACGCTTCTTCTCCGTTTGCTCGAGCTGGTACGACGTCGAACAGAGGCAGTGCTTTCAGCAATATCACCGCTACCACCGCAACTACCCGAGACAGTATGTTCTCTGAACCACAGAGCTCGCCACGGACCTCGGTCAATCTCAGTCCCATCCTACCAACTGGGTTTAACCCCCATATACGGACTTCATCAAACGAGACTGGAATAACCGGCCCGACTGCTACTACACCTCCTTCCTCGATCGGACCGTCTTCCCCTGCCGACGACCGGCCGACGAAATCTAGGAAAGCACCCGCGGGACGACAGTGGGATCCCAGACGAAACGTGGATATCTTCAAAAGTCAAAGTCAGGAGGTCCTGGCGAGATTCCTACAGATGGGGTCTTGGGACGGACAAAAGCAAGACACCACACCCTCTTAAGTACAATGAAGTACACCATCAAATGACAAGAACAGCGAAAGGACGACAACCTTTCTCATCACCACGGAACTGGCCACTCCGTTTTCTTTCTTATTCCCTTCTGTCTGCGAAGACGGACTACACCATTGCTCCTATTGGAATTTCGACGCTCGCTACTTCTTACTCTTCAAATGTTCTCCCTAAACCTTGCTCACACACCAGGTCAGAGCCTGGGCAACCCACTCCTTACACGCCCATTCCCGTCCTTAATTTCGTTTCAACCTCCAGCCGCTCAACTTCTCTTCGCCCTTCAACTACTTGTGCTACGGTTTGTCATAGTTTCTTTCGCACCTGCTGTTCATACTCGTTTTGCCAGAGGATCCATCTTCTCCACTCCGTTTCCCATCGGTTCCTCGTATTTGTGATCGTTCAGCCACATGCCATTGTCTCACTGCCTCCACACTGCACATGTCTTGTTCTTAGTGTCTGTGTTTATGTTTTTTTGTTTATATATAACTGGAACAGCTCGATGGTGAGAATCGCAACTCGGGGTGTACCGTCGGAACCGAGCAAGTCGCCGCTGGTGACGAACAAACAACAAAAGCCGCCACCGTTGATGCCCACACCGAAAGCACCGGAAACCCCTTTGACACTTAAAGAGGCAGATGTAAGTCTTAGAGGAGACGCTGCATTCCCCGAGGCTTATTCTATCACTTTCGGCTTCAGGCCGTGTTATCTCGGGCAGCGATCAAAGCTGAAGAAAAGGATTTCACCGCTGCGTTGCAGTTGTACACCAAAGCTGCCCAGGCATTCCTCCACCTTAATCGAACGATAGAGACGGTAGCACCCAGGCTATCCGAAAAGGAGGTAACCATACTGAGAACTCAGTTCCGGGACAAGGCGGCCAAAGCGCTACAACGGGCTGAGCAGATCAAAGGTCTGGAGGCGTCGGGTGGTGGGTCGAGTGGTGCTTCTAGGGCCGTATCGCTAGCTCCACTGGCTCGGAATCGGTTCTCGCAAGGTTTGTTTGGGTTGTGTTGGTTGAGTAGGGTATTGACGTGCGTTGGTTTCTGCCAGAGGAACAATTGGCCGTACTCGATCGTTCGTCAAAAATAAATGGCCTTAGGTTTCCCTTGTGGTCTGAGCCTAGGGCAGAAGACTTCACGTCAGTCAACTTGTTCATGTGAGCCCTTCCCCATCTATGTCCATAACCATGGGTTGATGAGATACTATCAGTGACCCAGATGGACCAATACCCCTCTCGGAGGCTCAATCTGACAAGCTTGTCTCATGGGTCAGAGCCCCGGAGATCCTATCCACCACTCCGCTATCGATGAGCAGCCCTCACCTCGCCGTGGAGGATATTGTACAAAGTGTCGTGACTGATTGCTCGGTGGTGGCAGCGTTGGCGGTTTGTTGGAACCACCATATGACATTTGGTTCAAAGGTTTGTGTGACTTCATAGTTAATGGTCAGGTGTTGATTGAGCGTTTGCATTGCTATAGCTTGGCCTCTCGAGTATTTACCCACAAGATGCTCGTGGTGTTCCTGTGTTGACGAAAAATGGGCGATATGTGGTTCGCCTACTTATGAATGGTGTTGATCGACAGGTCTGTTTGTTGGTATCGGTTGAATGCCTGAGCGTTGTGCTAACTTTTTTGATAGATTGGTTTGTTCCCTCTCTCTTCAATTAGGTGCTTACGAGCTAAAACGACTTGTAGTCGTAGATGATCACCTTCCCGTCGGCTCCGAGGGCAAACTCTTATGCGCGTCAACAGGCTCTAAGAACGTCCTGTGGCCCTCCCTTTTAGAAAAGGCGGTATGTCACTTTTTATCATTTTTCATCACTGGTTTGTCATGTTGAACATCGTCTGTAGTATCTGAAAGTCATGGGCGGATATGATTTCCCTGGATCGTGAGGAGATATATTCGCTTGCGGTTTCTTCATTACCAACGTTCCCCGCGCAGGAACTCGTCGGTCGACTTACAGTGAGAACGCTTGTCAGACCTACATCAGTCGGATTGTTTATGCCCTCATCCAGTGCTCTGATTGGTTGGATACCAGAACATATCGACCTTCAAAGGTAATCTTAATTTCCGGCCACCACGACTCCCAACTGACCCCACTCTAGCTCCGATTTCCGACGCGAGAGGACGTGGCGGCGGCTTGTGGATGGTTTCAACTCTGGTGAGCCTTCAATCTTTGGAACTGCTATGACATATACTCATACCCTTTCCAGGTCGTTGTCTTGTGACTCTAGCCACCGGCAAGCATGTTCGACAGGAGTTGATCGACTCCCTTTTAATTCCATCACACGACTACGCTGTGCTCGGTATGTCGCATCAAACCCGATGTCACCGAGGCCTGACTTTGCATGAAAGCCATGGAAGAAAACGACGCATCGAGGAGAGTGAAGGTATACAACCCATGGACGTTGCATCTGGATCCAGAACGCCCGAGGTCGGATGAATTGCCTGATTTTAGCGGTTTACGTATGGACGATCGAAGTACGTCTCTACTCCTACTGTTGAGCCGATTCTGAATCCTCTCCCAGGAGCTACTTGGGTAGAATGGGACCTAATGTGCGAGGTTTTCGATAGTCTCTACGTGAATTGGGACCCCGCTACCTTCTCACATTCATGCACATTTCATGGGTATGTCAGACGTGTGCTTTCGTTGCGCTTCCGAACCTGATCTCCCGAAAGTGTTTGGAATCAAGATAGTCACCTCCACAGTATGTCGCCCGCGACTCATCGCCGAGGATCCCCGTTCATTAACCACAGCTATAGGACGCACAGACTACATTCGCATTTCTACTAAAGGGTCCGCTAAGCTGACGAGCATCCCTCGCATTTGGGTGTTACTCGAACGTCACATCAGCCATAAAGAAGAACCGCAACATTTCGTGGCCTTGAACGTCATGAAACACGCCGTGGGTAGTTGCTTTGGTAGAGGGGAATTACTGAGCTCGCAGGTAGGGAGATTATACCTGCTCGATGTCGCTGTCTCACGTAGTTCTTAGAGTGCATACACGGACAGTACACATATTCTGGTGAGCTTGTGACTATGATAAGGCGAAGACATCGTTTCTCAAATTGCCCCCGACGTGTAGAGTCAAGATTTGCTAGAAGAACCAGATTTATCCGTTGTAACGTCTCTGGATACAGAGCAACTCCCCAAACATACCCATGGAGACGTCGCGTATTCGCTATTCATATATTCAGATATCGATTTCACACTCACCGACGAAGGAACAGACTTACGTTATTCGAAGAAGGTAAGGAGTAGTTGATGTTTCTGCGTAACGAGACTGACCTTATCAGGAGGAGGGTTCCTTCACCACCAAGACGTCGGGAGGAAACCCGTCATACCGCACGTACATGAACAACCCGCAATATGCCGTACGATTTCAGCATCCTAACAGCGCGTCAAGCCCGCCAAAAGGGATACCCCTTAGACTTACTGTCGAATGTCCCCGCCGAGTGCCGATAAATGCGAAATTGGTCTTTGCGGGCGGTCGGCGGGTCGCAGAGTAAGTCGACATCCGAATTGCTAAGGCGCCGCTTATGGTTCCTCTCTTCAGTCTGAAGCAGGGCGATATCAAACTCGATACCGGCCCGTACGCCTATGGCATCGCAACAGGAGCAGGCACTGCGAAACGTGAGTTCATGGTGGCTAAACCATCACAAAGCTAACGCCGTGTAACCCAGCCGGCGACTATACGTTGGTCGTCTCAACGTTTGAGCCCCTGAAGATCTGTGACTTTTCGTTGCGAGTCGATGCCGGTGTACCTCTGACTCTAGAACTAATACCTCCCGAGGGGGCTGGGATGTTCTCAAAGTCCGAGAAGGGAAGATGGTACGACCAATGGCTCTTCTGCCACAGCGCTGAGCTGACGAATGACCCTAAGGCGTGGTGATTCGGCGGCTGGAAGCCCGAGCTTTGGAGCCTACCACAAGAATCCGACGTTCACGGTATACTTGGCTCAACCCACGATATTCTTGTGCGTCTTCCTGTCCATAGAAGCCGTATCGCGCCATTGACTCCAAGCAGCTGCCGATTGCAGTTGTTGCCACCATCTGTCGCTGCAATCAGCGCCACGGTGTTCAAGCAAGACACAGTAGGCGTCGCAGAGGGGGTCGCGACGACAGGTCCATATGCTGAGAGGGTATGCGGGGTTCTGAGCGAACCAAAGCGACTACACGGACCTGCAAGTTATACAATTATCGTATCAACCTTTGAGCCCGAGATCGAAGCTGAATTCGAGTTGCTCATGTATAGCAGCGCCTGCCCGATCACCGTGGGCGGTCGGTAACTACGGCGATAGTAGCGTAATAGGTATGGGAAATACAGGAGGGTATTCATACATCTGAGAGAGTCTATGTCTATGAGTCCATTTCAAGTGTCAAATGTTCGGTGTGAGCCTGTAAAGACCTTGTTCAGTAACCCACCTTTTGAGCGTAAGCAGAAATACGTACCAGTCATAGCGTACAAAATCATCAGCAGTCTCGAACGCGCTGTGCGCTAACTCTCTTGCCTCGATCCATACCCAAAACTTTGGGACACCGGTCAATACATAAAAAAGGATAAACAAACCAAAGACTTGCCTTGAGCATTGTGCCAAGGTTTGCCCTGTTTTCTGCTACATCCTTGGGTGACATTTGCCTGCTTAATTTCCGCAAGACGGGCAAGGCGCTCTTGAATAGATCCATGTCAGGGTCCAGCTGCCTCCCAATGCCCTCGAGAAGTAGTATTGAGATAATGGTATTAACGAAATCGCCTTCCATCTTGACATGGTGTGACTGGACAGCTTTGAGAACCTCTGTCAGGACGTCGGCGATCTTGATTTGCCCCAACGAGAACGTCTTCGCCTTGATGCTCAGCGCAAGATGCTGGATTCTGAGTGCGAACACCTCGCGATCAATGACCAGACCTGGCGATCTGCATCGTTCAATCATGAGCCGACCGGCGCGGTAACCCTGGATGATACGACACCTAGTTAGCGATCAAGTAAGACCAACGGGTCGAGTTCACTTACATCAAATTCCGCAATTGCGCGAAACAGATCGATAAAGTTACGTCTATTGGTACTGTCCAACTCCGTCACCAAACCAGCATCGAGGAGAACGAGTTCTGGTTGATAACCTTCTTTGGATAGTGCATCGAGTTCTTGTAACCATTCCTTTCGTGAGTAACGTAAGGGTCGTAGGCGACCGACCACTGCGTCAGATATGTCTGAAGCTTCCTGGTTAACCAACAGCGGATCTTTAGGTTTGGCAGCCCCGGTGAGGGATGCCCACATGTTCTGGAGGATGAATGATGTGCTTGGCTTATAGAATTTGACCATGATATTTCCGGGATGGAGGTCCGAGTGGACGAAATTGTCAAGGAGTAGCATGTTCTGCAAGATGGATTAGGGTGCATCCTTGGGCATGGGTTGAATATACGTACCAGGAAGACGTCAAGGCCAAGAGTGGCCAGTACGCAGTCGTAAGGACCACCGCCGTTTCTCAGGAACGCATTTAACGGCAGCGCATCTTCGAATTCTTCGATCAGAATATCCTTGCTCGAATACTCTTCCAACGGCCGAGGGAAGTTGACAGCATTCTCCCTTCTGCCGTTAAAGTTACGCTCAAAGATCCGGAGGTTATGAGCTTCGTTTTGGAGATTGAGTTGTTCCTTCATCATCTTTCCGAAAACGTCAACTTCCTCCGGCAGTGAAATCCATTCAAGACCGGGAAGTGCTGCAATGCATTTCGCGAAGAAGTTCATGATCCTGAGATCTCGGATGATCATCTTATCGACCCGCGGGTGGAGAACCTTTACAGCGACGCAAGCGGTTGGAACGAACGGAGGTGGCGGAGGTGGAGTGACCGCGTCTGCAGCGATAGTACGCTTCTTTGAAGGCTTTCGTTTGGGATCTAGATAGGAAGGTGGGATGACGTCCTTCCTCAGTGTTGCTCGATAGACCTAAATCGCGAATGAGCTGACCACCCGAGTTATGGGTATACTTAGGACTTCACCTGCGCTATTGCACCAGAGCCGATGGGAGTTTCATCGAATTTTTCAAATACTTCATCAAATGGTCTTTGAAAGACCTTTTCTATCAATCTCTTTGTGTAGTACAGGGCGTGGGGCTTTGTTGTTGAATGCAGGGCGCCCAGTCTGTCGCACAGCTCTTGGGGGAAAATGTCTACCCTTGATGCAGCCCATTGCGCAAGCTATAGATAAGTCAGTACCACTCCTTGAAAAAGCGGGTAGAAAAGGACCTTTATGAATGTAGGGCCAGCATGCTGCATCTGCTTGGTCAAAAGCCCATACCACCAGATAGCGCCCCAACGCTCCCCGTTATGCGCCGCGTCGGGGTGACCCACTATCAGCATAGGGCAAGTCACAATTACCGGAAGGAAGTATAGTAATAGCTGTGTGAAACGCAGGCCCGTCGACAGGGGCTCCAGAATCCGGCAGCGAATGAACTCCATAATCCGAGCGAGGATCGGCCAATGCGGCTCATTCGGTGAAGATATGACGTGACCGTCATCGAAGGAAGGGGAAGTGTTCCGTCTTGTCGAGGTCGGAATGATTTCAGGGGAGGCAAGGAGGATCGGCACGGGAGAGCTCTGCTTCGGATACGAATAGAAGGCAACCAAAGCACTTGCTGGAAGTAGAAGCCATATCCGTTTGCTCTTGGGAGGCTTTGATGACGTGAAGAAGGAATTCGAGATAAAAGAGGCGTGCCGAACTTGTCTCAATTCTGGGGGAATAGATCGCCACACGCCTCGAGAAGGAGCTAGGCCAACATTGAAGCGCAGTATATTCCCAGACTGGAGAGTAATCGAGTTAACATGTCATTTTCTATGTTTTACTCTTTGTCGTAGGTCATGATCACTTACTAGACTGCGCTGCATCGATCAGGGTGGTCGTCCTTGACCTAGATGCCGATGTACCAGCCGGTGTTTCTCAATGGCTGGTTCTGCTGAGGAAGGGATGTAGTAATGTGTACTCCCCCCGATGAGGTGAGGAGTTTTGTAACGAGCGACGTTGGCGAGGCGAAAGTAAGGGCAGTTGGTTGAGAACGAGATTTCTGAGCAGACGTCAGTTTTCCACAATCACGTGCTTTCGGACGGGCTTGGCCCGCTGTCTCGGCACCGGCTTTCCCGGCTCCCCTCGCCCAATACCAGCAGGTGCTTTTGCCAAATTGAGCAGGGATATAATATAAAAAGTATAATAAAGTAGTCGTGTGATGTCTATACTACCTTAGCCACCGCCTGCGCGCATCGTCCACATGTGTCCTCATCCGCCGGTCGAGTGTACTGCCAGCAACGAGGGCATTTTCCGTGTCTAGGGGGTATCACCCGGAAAGTTATAGTAGTGGATGGGTCTGCGTTGGGTTTGTCAGAATACTTCTCACTGGAGTGTCCTCAGCACACACCTGCCTGCAGCTCCCTCACGGCGTGCCACTTCTGGGGAGTCGGATCCGCTTGTCGGCCGAGTCGAACATTTGAAACAATAAATAGTGTTTTCAAGAAATCGGCTGGGCGAATGAAGAGCGGGTCAGTCTAACGATCGCAAACTTAATCATTTCCAAACCCACCCTCTTCTTTCAGCACCTGACAAACAGGCGCCGCGGATGTGGATGGGAAAATGATCTCCACCTCGGCTTCTAAAGAGCTTCCAATATGCCTGACAAAGACTCTGGTTACTCTATGACACATAGGAACGGGTATCGACTGACTTTTGTCGCCGGGCATCTTCAAGTGCTTCGGTCACAGCAGATCGCACGGCCATCAAGGATTGCATCTTCCTAGCCACTTGAGAATCTAGCCAAGATGGGTCCTAAAGGTTGGGATGGTCGTCAGCAAAGGCAAGACATTAACGACATATTACGCACCACGCTCCGCCAGCCCGATGCAAACACTGATAGCAGTGGGCTTGCACCAGTCTTTTTCACTAGCACCTCGTGAACCTCTTCAGAAAGGTGTGGAGTTATCGGCGCCAATATCGGGACAAGGGTCTGTAGCACTTGGCCAAGGACTGTAACGATTGCTTGTCGGCGCGGCTCATTCGCAGAATCCGCGTACAACGAGTCCTTAGTCACGTCAAAGTATAATGACGACAGGGTAGTCGTAGCGAAGTGGTAAACGGAAGTGGCCACTGATAGGAAATAGGGTCAGATAAGGTGCGAATCGGGCATTTGAAACCATACCTTTCGGGAAATTGAAATTCTCATATGCATCCTTGCAGGTGATTTCCAGCTCGTACAGCTGGTGCATGACATAACGATCTACCTGACGATGCTTCGTAGTCAGTACCTTCACGACATGCGGTGTAGTGTTGGCTCACCAACGATATTTCGCTCTGTTGGACGGGAACGAAAGAACCACTCAAAGCCGCGCCATCCTGAAGATTCGCTAACAAGAAGCGAAGTGTATTGCGGAGCTTCCTATAGGCTTCCGACGTTTGGGCCAGCACCCGCGGACCAATGGACACGTCTTTGCCATAGTCGACGCTAGCAGCCCAGAGACGTAGGATGTCCGCACCATGCGCAGGCATTTTCTTTTTGTCCTTGAGAGAAAGCGTGAGCAACGGTACAAGGCGATCGATAGAGACTTGCCCACCTCGCCGCCGTTGATGACACTCAAAGGGCTGATGACATTCCCGAGTGACTTGCTCATCTTCTTGCCCTTGTCATCCAAGACGAAGCCATGAGTGATGAGATTCTTGTACGGACTTTTCGGTCCGTCCTTGGCGGCACTGACAGCTGTCAGTAATAGTGACTGGAACCAGCCGCGATGTTGATCCGAACCCTCGAGACACACGTCCGTCAAGTACTCGCGTCGATGCGGACCCGATTGAGAGGGGAGAAGGTCCTCAATCAGAGACCATGATGTGCCACTGTCGAACCACACGTCCACAGTGTCGTTACGCTTGACGTAATTTCTACCATTCTTCTGAAGGTCATTCGATATGAATTCCTCCACTGGGCCCTCAAACCAATAGTCGACACCTTTCTTTTCCAGAATGGCGATGATATGGTCAAGAGAGCTCGTCGTCAGGATTGCCTCGTCAGTTTCCGAGTCATAAAGGGCCGGGATTGGAACACCCCAAACCCGTTGCCGAGAAATACACCATTCCGATCGTTCCCGAACAAACGACTCTAGACGAGATCGAGCTGCGGGAGCGTAAATGATGGTTCAGACAGGCGGTGCTCGGTTGTCACTCACAAACTTCCGGGTAGAAGTGGACATCGTTCAGGCTCTGGGTCGAAGCCTCCTTGATATCGTCCACACTCGCAAACCATTGCGCCGTCGCCCTAGGGAACAGAGGGTGAACAACGGCAGCAAGCTCTACTTGGAAGACGAACCTTGTTATGATGGGCTTCTTCGTTTTCCAATCATACGGGTACCGGTGTTTGAGTTTCTCCTCGGCCAGGAGAACTCCTGTCGATTTTAATATTCCGACAATGGTTTTGGATCCTTCAGATTGGACTGGGAGACCGACAAGCTGATCTGCAATTCCGGGGTCTTGTGCAAGTTGACGAAGTTCCGTTGTAAACTTCCCGTCTTCATCTACGGGACAAGGTATAGCAACTTCGTTAAAAAGACCAATCGCCTTCAAAGCGGAATAGTCCTCTGCGCCATGTGCAGGTGCCATGTGGACCAGGCCAGTTCCTGTCGCAGACGACACATACGACCACGGGACAACGCGGGGGACACGACCCTTTTGAGGTCGGAAGATGTGAGAGTACCCTGTTCCGACGATATCTTGCCCTGGTTTGCGATAAAGAGTAAGGATAAAACAAAGTCGGACGGCAACAGTGGTCCTCATACCTGAAACGACCCCGATAACATCCGGGTCATTTATAAACTTGGCAAGCGACTCAAGTCTTTCGCGAGCAACAATCACCACACCGTCGGACCGTCGGACCAACGTATATTCAAGTTCGGGGTTTACCCCAATTGCCTACTCGTCGTGAGGGTGAGTAAGAGCTATCAGAAACAAACTGTTATCCTACCATGTTCGCTGGCAAGGTCCAAGGGGTCGTAGTCCATATCGCCAGATGCACGGGCTCGTCTTCCTCAACGCCCGCCTTTTGCAGCGCATCACGTAGGGCGGAAGACATTTCGCCTGTCTGTACCGGAAACTTGACGTATACGGTGAACGACGTGTGGTTCTCCACATATTCCAGCTCGGCTTCGGCAAGAGCAGACCTTGAGGATGGCGACCAGTAAACGGGCCGATAGTGTCGGTATATCAAGCCTAAGAAGAAGCAACTCGATTAGATCCGTTGGCTGGTGATAATCCATCCCTTACCTTTCCGAACCAGCTCTTGAAAGACGCGTAGTTGACGGATTTCATACTCGTGATCTTCAATTGCCAAGCGGATTTAGTCCAGGTGTTAGGGCTATGTTCCGGACTTACCCATTGTACGGTAAATGCCTTGCTGTGTCCAATCCGCCATGATTCCAAACTGCTTGAACTCTTCCATCTGGAGTTCCATGTTGTGGAGCGCTACTTCCCTTGCACTCTTTCGCAACTTGACGGGGTCGAGATCCTGGTGACCAGTCTACCTGAGGGACATGGATGTCACGATGAACTCGTAAACTGCCATGAAGGGAGGACAACTGACGCCGAGTTCGCTGAGAGCTTTGTTCTCAATTGGTAGACCATGACAGTCCCAGCCAGGGATATAGCTATCCGGTAAAGGTGAGCTCTAACGGAATCAATTTACTATATCGGCCTCGGTCCTTACTTCACAAGCCGCCCTTGGAGAACCTGAAACCGGTTGATAATGTCCTTCAAAATCTTGTTCAGAGCGTGACCTGATTAAGAAGTTCAGCGCGGGGAGTGGCGAGATGATTCCATGACTAACCCATGTGTAAGTTGCCGTTGGCGTACGGCGGGCCATCATGTAGGACAAACAGGGGCCCCTTGGCGTTCTTGCTCTGCCAAATCGTTTCAACGTGAGAAGACGGATGCAACTGGCCATTCGTATTTACCTGCCACTTATATAATTCTGATGTCGTTTTCTCCCGATAAGGCCCCTCTCTTGAATTAGCATCGGTCCACTGAGCGAACGAAGTCTTGGGTAGAAGCATCGTCGAGGCATAGGATTTCTTGGGGGTAGCGTCTGTGTTGGCTTGAGACGTGGAGTCATAGCGTACTTGGCAAGACGGCCTGTGCCTCGGAATGCGTCCAAGACGCACTCCTGAGAGGCGAAGTACCATGCTCTGAGGGAAGATGGTTCGAAATTTGGAACAGGCGACAAACAAAACACGGCTGGCGGTCCGAAGTCGCCGCGTTCCTGGAGGTTGTGGCGGGCGTGTTTCACCGCACACGCCACAGCCTGCATAGGTCTCGGGCAAGCTTTTGGACCAAGGCCATCTATTCGACTCGTTTAGACGCCCGAAACCATCTACACAGGTACTTTGATGGTACATGCTTACTGCCATCATGGCCAACCTTGGCTTGGCTCCTGGTGGAAGCTCCTACCTGCAAGCCTACTGTCCCCGTCTCGGAATCAGATTGTCCGAATTTCAGGTCTGGGAGGCTCGACCAATTGGTTTCGAGATATTTTACCCACTAGCTCCCATCGATGACATGCGGGACGAGCTTGTATGATCCCGCCACTGTGTTCTTGCTCGATTGGGTGCCAACCGTAAAGGGCGTTGCACGCCAAGCGTCTCGTATCAATTGTACCACTGGCAGTACGCTGGAGAGGAGTAAACAAGGCTCTCGTTAAGCCAGTGCTGCCAGAGGTATGACAGCTCTTGGCATTCCCCTTCTTGGTTGCTGATCGGTGTTTTCCGCGCCTTCACCTCCCGCTGTACTGCCAAAGCTGGTAAAGAGATCGAAGCGCACGACTTTGCTGAGTACGGCTCTGAAGTTTTCTTACTCGAGGGCAATGTCCCCGAAAGTGTATAAAGACCGACACAAAAGTCGCCCTCTTTCCCCCATCTCCTACCGTCTCAATCGCCTTTCGAGTCCATCCCGACTCAGTTCTGATACCCTCCCACATCTTACCTACCTCTCCATCATCAATGCTCGCATTTGCGCTCACCTTCCTTCTTGCTGCGACCTCGGCGTTCGCCGCTCCCAAACAGGGCAGGGGGTGTGGTACTACCCCTTCCGATGAGGAAGTCGCAAAAGCAGAAAGCCATTTTTCTGCTCTGTTGGAGAAGGAGAACTACAACCTCACCGCCGTCGAGTCCCCGGACACCTTCCGTCACTCCAGTATGTCCTCACCTCCTAGCGTTCTAGTCTGCAAGCTTAAACATCCCCCTTAGTCGAGATTCCTGTTTACTGGCACGTCATCCGTAAAAACAACGTACGTAACTCGTCTTCTGGCTGGTAGTTCAGAAAACTTATAGGTCCACATAAAAGAATCTCTCCGGTGGCACCCTCTCTACTACCCAAATCAAGAAACAAATCAAGGTGCTTAATGAAGCGTTCAGCGACGGTCGCATCAAGTTCAAGCTCAAGGATACGGATTACACCACTAACACCGCTTGGTTCAACGGCCTCGGTCCTCGCAACCCTATCAACACTGAGGTTAAGAGAAGGCTGCGCAGGGGAGGCAAAAACGCGTTGAACGTCTACTCGACTGGGTTTGTTAGTGGGACTGGAGCGGGTTTGCTCGGATACGCTACCTTCCCAGTCGACTATGCTGGAAATGTAGGTTGCCTTTCGGGACATTTCGCTATTTCCCAACTTTCACTAATCATTCCTTGTTGTAGCCAAAGGACGATGGTGTAGTTATCCTCTATTCATCCCTTCCAGGTGGCTCAACGGTTCCCTACAACCTAGGCTATGTGAGTGGGTGACGATACATATGATTATCCACGACGTTGATTTTTCCCCTTGCGTTTAGACTCTGGTTCATGAAGTTGGACACTGGGTATGTAGAACCACTTTTGGACCGCAAGTCGCGTCGACTGATCTTGCACCGCTCTAAAGGCCGGTCTCTTCCACACCTTCCAAGGCGGATGCAGCGGATTGGGAGACTCCGTTTCTGATACGTGCGTCGACCTACTCTCCGGACGTCGCCCGAAGCCTCATTGATCTACTTGCACCTCCTAGACCTGCTGAAGCCAGCCCGGCCTTTGGATGCCCCAGAGGTCGTGACTCGTGCCCCAGCGAACCCGGCCTCGACCCTATCCACAACTTCATGGACTACACCGTAAGCACTGCTTATATGATCGCATGAATTGACGGTCACTGACGAACATGCTCTAAATATAGGACGACCCTTGCATGGAGCAGTTCACCAACGGACAATTCAAGCGAGCGAAGGCGCAGCTCAGGTTGTACCGTGGTCTCTCATAAGTTTTTATCTGCGCAATAGGCTATTTTCTGCTCGTAGAAGTTTCTAGGACTTGGATAATATAAACATTCGGACGCTGTAGGATACCATCCTAGTATACTGATCGAATACACATGGACTTAACCCCCTAACAGAGTAGATCCCGAGTTTGGACACCCGCCTCTCTGATAACCTTCTTTGTAGGCTCTAAGTTGGTTGGCTCGGATCGGCGCCAGAGTCGGGGAACCACGAGCGCGGCCCGCCGTCGGCCCGCCAACAACGGACATTCGTTATTACCGTGCCCCTAAATCTTCCCGGTTTCCAACACAATTAGACGTTTTTAGGCAGCGATGATCACCTTCTCAGCATAAAGATTTGGGGCATCAGGGGCAGGTTTTTGCGTCATGACGAGGTGCTCTCTGGCTTGGTCGCCGTCGCCGCATTGTTTACCGTGCTTCTTCCTTATCGATCGTACTCTCAACCCAGTTAACACGCCCACTACGTCTTCTATTCAGTAATTCTCATCACTTTAGCACCGTCACCCAGGTTTTGACCATGTCATCGCACCCAACTTCAGAAACAAAGCAGCTGGAACAAGAATTGGTATGCCTGCACCCGGCGCTGACTTCCTTAATCCGTCAAGTTCACCACGTAACATTCGTTCCGGGTACCCTCAGTCCAATTCCCTAGTATCTCTCAAA
>WSTW01000204.1:0-31122 GCA_019632305.1 Tulasnella sp. 403 | reverse complement strand
TGTGGAGGTTCGATTGTGCCCTTGGGAGCCAAGTGGAGATGCCGGCGGTGTGACGTGAGGATTGCCACGGCTGCTCGCACAAGGGGGAATTGGTAATTTTCTCGCGCCTCAAACCGTAAATAAACGGCAAAAAGTGGACAAAATCCTCCTCGGTTTTTCACCTCGAAACACAGGTAAATTAATGGCCCCGATTTCTTCAGGTTTTTCTCCGTGTTAAACAGGAAAACAACTGGATATATACTGTAAAACTCTCGGAAAAAATCAGCGCAATATAGTTTATGTTTATTCTCCGTTTTTTCGCCAACTCCGACAGACGAATATCGGAAAAAAACTTTGAAAACTCTTTTCTGTTTTTTTCGAGTTTTTTGGCGTGTAGATCGCGAAAAATACCGAAAAAGTATTCCGATTTTCTTTTCCGGTTTCTTTTCCGTTTTTATTGTGTTTTTTATCCCCTTTATTGCCGTTCTTTCTCCGTTTTTTCCCTTACTCTTTTTAAGAATCTTCGTTGTTTCTTTCGCGTTTCTTTCGCGTTTTTTCCGTGTTTTTCCCCCTTTTTTTCCCTGTTTTTTTTGGTCGTAGTCAATTCTTAAATTGGATCAATTGGAACCAATTGAACCGATTGGATTCAAATGGGTACGAATGGTATCAACAACGGTCAACTGGTCTTTGTGGTTAAGTACAACGGAACGTGCAAGTGTGAAATCGCTGCGAGCGAGACGACCTTGGGCGTGGATGAGCAGGTCTTCCGCATCCCGCATCATCTGGTAAACTACTCTCGACCCCTCGTCGACGGTTTCTCTTCCCCCATGTCTTTCGCCATGGTCTCAACTTCCGCTCGCAACTTCTCAATCGCCTTTTCCAGCTTCCGCTTTTCCGCCTACAAGGCAGTCGTCAGTTAGATCAGGCAGTGACTGTGCAGGAATGGTCTGTACCGCTCGCTCCCTTTTTCTCTCTCCACTTTTTCTCTTTGCCGACTGTGAATGGCCCATAGCTTTTCCGCTTGCACTATCCATGGCCCTGGCCGTAGCCGGTTCCGCATCCTTTGCCTTCGCGTTAGACGGACCCGCGACTGGATCTACAGACGGATGGTGCTAAGCTAGCAATAGACAATGACCACAGATTGTGTACACACCACTCGGTTGTGCTAGCACCCTGCCCGCCTCGCCTTGAGAGGAAATTAGCAGTGTAGCGTTCAGGGATTCAATTTCGGCCCAACAATCATTAGCTGTGAGTGAAGGTAAATACGATGCACAATATTGATAGAGGTAAACTGTCATTCTGACCTTTGGTACGGAACATCGTTGCTCTATGCTTCCATTTGTCACGCTTTTCAGCGGTTACAGCATGTTCGGCCATCATGACTTCAAGGGCCTTACGACATTCGTCTCTTTGCTCTACACCAGAATGATGAGTAGAGAACCAAAAGAGGAGACGATCTGCTTACCTATTAGGTCATCACGCTCCTTTTGCGTTCGAGTATAAATCGCTGTGTAAGCCTTCAGCTCTTCTTGCACTTCTGTTTTCTTTTCTGGACAGGAGGTCAGTGTGGGCCTGGGGAAGCGTCATCAAAACACTTACGTTTCAGCGACTCCCTTTCTACTTCGGCAGCTTGTACCAGAGCTAGTACAAAATGGTTGGCCAAACGCCTCATTTGCATATCAGGATGGTAGCACTGACCTCGCAGTTCGGACGCCTCCTTCTCGATGTTGACTTGTTCCTGCAATGCGTGCTGCATCTCACCTGGTGGAGCGAACGTGAGTTTAAACGCACTTAAGATGGAAGGAAGAGGACCGACGTTTGATCATATCGCGCTGTGCGCCCATTTGTTCAAATTCCATCTTGATTTTAAGGAACGCAGATTTGCGCTTCTGCAGGTACTCCGCTGGAGATGCAAGGTAAGGGAAAACGTCTCTAGATAGTTTACTTTCTCACCTTTGTGATGATTCAATTTCTGGCACTTAGCTAGAATCGAAGGTGCAGTCAGCTAAGGATCTAATCAGTCACAGGAGCGTACGCACCTTGATGAAGCTCCCTATTCAACTTCGCATGTCGCTTCTCGACCTCGCTCTGTTCTGGTATACCAAGAACGATTATCAATTAGAACGGAGAAGTGGCGTTTGGACGTACTGGTCAGTTCACTTTGGATTTCCTTGGCGGCCTCTATCTTGTTGATCAAGACATCACGATCGCCTAACAAGAAGTGAGCTCAGAAGCAATACCAAGACCAAAGGTAAAGACACGTTGAGCGTACCTCGGAGTCGCAGCCAGTCCTCATAGTTTTGCTTCGCTGTGGTAAATTCAGCTGGAGACCGAGGTTACTAAGTGTTATAGCAAACGATTTTTAGTTCTTCACCTTTGGTGAGCGTTAGGTTCTCATACGCAGTATTGCGCTCTTGGCGAAGCATATCTAAGGGCTCTCGCTCAGTTCGTGTCTCCTGGTCGTAATACCCAACCGATATCATACCTACGACTACAGCCAGTTCACGGATGCGGCCTACACCAGGTACATCCGTTAGCATGACCCATTGGGCACAACCGGAGCATTTTCGTACCTTTCAAGTTCTCGCATTCCACAGTAGGGCGTCCCACCCTGCTAGGAGGGTGATCACCATAACCGTCGGCCCGCGAGGTTTCCGTGCTTTCAGACAATGGTTCAGAGCTAGGTCCCCCTGACGGGACGCCGTTGCCAGGAATGGTGTCGTAAGTAACGCATTCCCTAAGTCTGGCTCCGATGGGCGATGCCGCTTCGGCTGGAGGAAGGATTGCGGCAGTCTGTCCTGAGGGAATGTCGTCACCGGCTTCATCAACAGGTGTACCCATGGTGTCTTCGGGCGTAGGACCCGCGCTACCACGCTGGGTGGACTCTTGTCCCGTGGTGCATCTGCCAGCAGCCTCGGGTATTGCGAATATTTCCCTGGGTGTCGCAGAGGGCCCTGCAGCAGGAAATGTGAATCCGTAGGGGGTGTAAGGAGGGGGAGGGGCGGAAGGGTCACGTTCAATAACTTCCATCCGTTCGTCCGAGGGAGGGTCATCCGCAGGTAGATTGGCATCGCCCTGCTCGGCATTGTTGATGGTCTCCTGCTCGGCGTTTTCGGGTATCTCCGGGTCGGTGTTGCGGGCAATCTCCGGCTCAGCGTTGTGGGTAAGCTCTGGCTCGACGTCGGTGGCTTCCTTCGGATCGGCGCTGCTGGCCTCGTCCGGTTTGGCATCACCAGTATTGTCCGGCTCTGCGTCATCAGAGCCGCCGAGCGACTTAACAGCAGCCATAAACCTCGTCACCCAGCGACTGAAGGGGAATGGACCACTATTAGGGTTGAGCTCCTCGCCGTTTGGCCCCGTGTTCGTCAACGTAAGATGTGGGTGGACAAAAAATCTACGATGCTTGTCGGTCGTCTAGAGTAAACAGGTCAGCACTCCATTGGTGTTTCCATTACCAGTATAGGGTTAATAACGTACATGGGTCGGAGTGTCCGGATCTTCGACATCTTCGATCCCCCTTTTCTTTCGCGGAGTGGAATGTGGAAAAGCCTTGGGTAATTGTACGGAGGTCAACAACGAAGGGGATTCGTTCATGGTGTTGACGTACATATCTCGAGTCTAGTAGTCGAACCGGAGTTCCTACACTCCCTGTAGCGACCTGGGTCTAGATGAGTAAAGTGATCCAACAAGAATAAGGGTCGATGGCATACATTTCCCTGCCTCGGTGCGAGGGTTGGGGTGAGTGGAATAGCGTTACGACGCGACGCAGCACAGGGGGTATCGACAACCTTGAAGTTGAACGTATCAGCACAAGACAAAGCGGGGTAAAGTGGTTCAGCGAACGTTTAAATTATCAGGTCCTTCACTTTGGTCGATATCCATGGACGGGGGGTCCGCATCAACGCTTTCCAAAGAAGGCTCCGGCGCTGGGGCGTAAGACATCAAAGGATTCAGATACCAGATGTCAGTTCGAATATCTCTGAACTCACCACTGTATCTCATATCTGGTTCTGTTCACTTGGGTCGATGTAGAATCTAGCTTGTAGTACGTGTGGTGAGGTGAGGGGTGGTGAAAGAAGACGGGGTCGCAACTGCAACATAGATTATGTCATCAATTACAGTCGCCGACAGAGAGATAGGAAGTGATGACATACAGAACGTACCAAGGATGACTCCCGAAGGGTTGATTTTTGCGAAGGGTATTGCGTGGGCCTGGTGTTGGTGTCAGTGCGAAGCTGGTACAATTATGGTTCAGATGGCGCTCCCCTGCTAACTCTACAGCTGAGATACGTTCTTCATGCCTGATGAAGAGCTGGCCTGTGGACGAGATATTAGCGAAGGGTCTTGATTCGAGACGTCTGAATGATCGATGGAGGTGGTACAGCAGAGGAAGGAGGGTATTACCTCGTTACCAACCCCCACACTTGCATAGACCTGACAGCCTCGTCATCATTGAGACACGCAGCCCTTTGACGATAGCTGGAGGTTAAATGGCCAACAACCTTTACTCCTGGAATAGCATTGAGTGATGAATGGTGGAGGTGTGCTCATACGGAGCTGCCGACTTGCTGGTTGGGGTGACGCTGTGACGACTCGAAACGACGCGTTTTCAAAGCTGTACAGCTGCAACGTAGCGGCATAAAACCAATGTTCAAACGGTAGAGACAAGGTGGGAGGTGGGTCAGTTAACGGTTGTCGTTAAGTTCGACGGCCTTCGTGGCCAGGTACATCATTCCATTGCTGGCGGGTGGGGTACCACGCAGACACTTCGTAGCAGACCAAAGAGCTGGAGCGCTGTCAAGCTCTGCACATCTCCGTTTGGAATGCATTTCGTGACTCTGTGGTGATGAGGTCGGAGAATCAAACCGTGTGTACAGCGGCATTGAACAGCGGCATTTTCCTAATAATGCCGCATTTCGGACATGCCCCGATCGGCCTTGGATGGAGATTCGTGATCCTTTTCTCCTTCCGAGTCCGATATGGGACAGTTGAAGACAACTGGAGAAATTTCCTAGCAATGCGGTTTGTTTGTCGACAGTTGTTGGAATGTGATGCGGCGCTTGACCACTGCCAGTACTGTAAATACCGTTGCACTCTTGCATGGTGAGTTTCTCGTTCCACGAACACTTTTAGTCGATGGTTGATCTTGCAGGAATATACGTGTTCCTTTGTCGTCACTAATCCGAGCTTGACTGTTTGGCGTGAGCACTGCACTTGATTCGACTGTCATCATTGGATGACGCACAGTTTGAAACTGGCCATACTGTCTTTGTATGATGCCCGGTAACAATCCGCGGTTATATACTTAGCTGCCAAGCGGTGTTACTATTGGAGGTGGAACGGACATTGCCTGTTTTGCCAAGGCCCGGGATTCCAATTCTGCCCACTGCCATTCCGGGCTTCGTAGTCCCGACGACGACGTCACATTGCCGTCCGACGTCGAGAATGGATGAGACAGTCGGATGTGGTATATATCACATCGATGAATATTACGGTGGATGTCCAAGACATTATGCCCCAGCTCCTCCTGTCGACGGTCTAAAAGAGCCAATAGGTAACTCAGTCGAGTCCACCAACATGCCATTCTAGTCAATAAGGCTCTAGTCAATAAGGCTCATATAGGGCTACATGTCCTCGTCCTCGTCGTCATCGACTCCATCTCCCCCCTCGTCTCCCTCGTCTCCCTCCTCCCCTGCTTCAGCGTCGTTCTCATCGATTTCCATATCGAAAGCGTTGTCATCTCTGACCTTTTTCTTGCCTTTCCCTTCTACTAACTTTGTGGCTTCCTCTTTTGCTAACTCCTTGCGCTTGGCGGATTTGTAGGTGGCTGCCGATTTCTTCTTGATCCACAACAACTCGTCTCCAGTTTTGGAATAATATAAAACGTAATCCGAGTATTTGTTGTCCGTGTTTGGGTGAGCACCCATGATCTCTATCACTTGCCAGAAGCCTTGCTCAACCCACACCCATGCTTGCTTGTCTCCCTGAGCTGCGTGGATATAGACGTCGCCAACTTGGTGCTTTCCGTCAATGATGGGATACGGGATGGGGGTATCCGATTCACTGTGATACCACCAGTACTTCCAACTACAACGATAAGGCTGTCTAAGCCGGCGTTCGCTGGCCAACAGCATTGTCAGTATCCAGCTATTGGGCGTAGTAGGTGACCGTGACTCACATCGCCATTCCTTTCTTAGGTTTCTCGTCACCAGACTTCAAGTCGTCATTAGTCAGCTTGGCTTTGGGGCTTGCTCCACTCCTAGTTGCACGGCGGCCAGCAGTGCTGAAGGTAGTGCCGGGGCCGGTGTCGGCATGGGCGTGAGTGTGGGTGTAAGCATTGACGACAGGATTGCTGAACTTGGAAGGCTTGGCATGTCGTCCAGGACGTGGCCAATCTCCTGGTGGGGTATAGCGTTGGATATCGATAACTGAGGATACACGGCGTTGGATTTCAGGGGACATGGTATTGGTGTGTGGCAGAAAGTGGAACAGGGGATATGTCGGACAAGAGTAATTCGTGTGCTCCTTATAACCTCAACGCGCATCATCTACAGCCTCGTTTTCAGCCTCTTATGGATATTTCCTAACATAGAACAGCCCTAGATACGGTCGCTACCAAGCAAAACAGAAACACGAACGCTCAGCCTAAGTCGAGCGTTGCCACCGGCTATCTTTCATACGCATACACTAATTCCCTATATCCGGGGGAGACGCCGAATGGTCAATGTGACGGCTTAACGGCGAGCTATCAACAGACTCACCTGGCACAAATGTGCGGTCGGCCCCAACGTGTGACACTTCGGACAAAGACTGGGGGCAAATTATCACGAGGGTGGTTTGCCCGTCCGTGTCGACCTCAACCGACTGGAACGTTCCCTTGATGTGAACCAGTGTGTTCTGGCCATCCCGGATGGCCGCATTGAAATCCCTGCGAAGACTATCCGGAAATCGCGTCATGTCACACCTAAGCACTCGTAACGTCAGTGGAGAGAAATCAACAAAGAGACAAACGGAACGCACATGATGCACCACGGCAATTCACCATCTGCCCTTTGAACCTCAACCTTTAGGCGCCAGGACCCGTTGTCTTCTACATCCGTCCTTCGCATTTTCCCGGTGATATCAAAGACGGGCTTTGGGCGAACACCTCGTGTGCGACATCTGCTTACACCCGTAGAAGGGAATGCCTTGAGAAGAACGTGGGTGTGGGGCGGGGGATTCCAGTAATGAAGACGCCCTTCGACCATGGCGACAGTTGTTCGGGTGAGTGGGGAGCCAACAGGGGCGTCCATTTCGATAGCCAGTTGGAGGGGTGTTTGACCATTGAGCGGCCTCAGGGTGCTGACATACTGCAAGACGCGACGACCGTCCTTAAAGGTAACTTTGCCCTTTTTAACAGCAATGAGACCAGAGAAGTAGCCAACCATGAATGTGGACGCGTGCGCGAGAATAGAGAGTGATACGGGTGTTCTGAGGGAATCTGACGTTGTGAAGGATCCGGACGGGCCATTGCGAGCGGAAATATGGGATCCTCCAAACAAAGAACAGAAATCCTTTCATCTATTTTTACGGGGCGCGCTTATATGGGATGCCACGTGTCAAAGTCTTGAGCGACGAGAAGGTTCGGAGACACGTCCGACTAAGGCAGAGCACAAATGTCATGCAGCAGGATTTCAGCATACAAAGAGGTATCTCGGACGCCGGGTTGTTAACTTTTGCGTCGTTTGATACATCCTTTACATGGGTGAGCTCGGTACATACGTGTGCACATTAGTCAGCGCGAAGTCCGTTATAAAGCAACGGAAAATTGCCAACCTCCTCCCCACTTATCCCCAACTCATTTACATTCTATTGACTTTTGACATGGCCCTCTGCAGTAACGTTCGCATTGAAGTATGGTCGGGCAACGAGCCCATCGGTATCTTGCGATCCGACGTGCAAGACGTACAACCAATCATGGCGGTAAGCTTGCTGGGCGCGTCTTTCACCTGATATGTTGGCTGATAAGATTTGCATAGGCTCCTAACCGCCGTCAAGGAATCTGGAAGGTCGAGTTAGCGTGGTATGCTGTTGGCGTTCTACTTCTTCACTTGGTGTGTAGACGCTTGGAATGTGTTCTTCCTGCAAGGGGCTCACGTCACGGTCAACACATTCCAGGTCCTTGGTTTCTTGGTCCAATTGTTCCTCAAGGACTATGGATTGAGCTTTCATTTGGTTCGTATTCCGTCGTCGCCGCACCTCTTCGGTCTAAACTTTTTGATCCTAGGGAGTTGTTGAAGGCCATCTCCATGCTGCGAGGGATTATGTAGATGGAGCGTTTGCTTGCTTGAAGGATCGCGCCTTCCCAATGGCTTAGATATCTAGTAGTTTCGTCAGCCTAGATGTATCCCCCTCTGTAAGGCATGGACGTACGCATATGATGAATTTCCCTCTATTCTTCACCAGTTATCTACCCTCATCTCTGGCCACGCCAGGAGTCCTCGTGCCCAGTGTTGATTATTGTTCGGTTGCGTACTCCATGGGTCTTCCGTGCTGCGTGTCCTATTCCCTCCTTGGATGAGAATTCACGGCCATACAAGGGGAGATACACCCCCATGCTGTTTCACAGGGAGCTGTAGTCATCTAGATTAGCCACGCAAGAGAAACAGGACCAATTCAGTATGGGTCTATGCTGTCAAGGGTCATGACATACCAGCAGTTTTGCGCATAGCAAAGCCCCGTACGCCCCGTCCTCCGCTAAACCAAGTTCTGTTAGCACAGGCATGGTAAACTGAGAATATGTGTAGTTACCCAGGAACCTTGAGAGTGGCCGAGGGAATGTCTCGGTTTAGACCGGTACGGGGTCGCACTTTGGATGTCTGGCCTTGTTTGTCCTTCAACATGTCATAAAACCAGTAAACAGGCATCTGAAGTTGGGATAGTATTGTAAGGGTGGTGAGTTTCGGAGCTGGCAGGGGGCTGATACTAGTCGTACGGCTGGCAGTCGTCACTTGCATGGTCCCCACATATTCGACGTCCCACGGTTAGTATGGCTAGATAGATGTGAGGAACAGCCGGGCGGAGATAGGCGGAGCGGAGCGGGGACTTTGTAAGGGATGGGTGAGCAAGCGGAGAGGGACGAAGAGGCGTGTATAGAGGGAGATACGAGGTGGAGAAGAGGGCTGTAGCCACCTGAGTTGACAAGATGAGGGTAGAATGCTAACTGGTGGTGATTTATAAAGTGAGGCAGGACTGGAGGGACCAAGGAGGGACGGGACGGTGCCTTGGGACGGTGTCATGACCGGCCCGGTCACGACACATACCCGGTTCCCCGGCCTTCTCGACTACGCTCCGTCCCGTCCCGTTTCCTTTTCACTTCATCCTCTTAACTCTGTATTGTATTCCGTCTCTTTGCCTCTACCCTTTCCTTCTCCTGTCACTCTTACATTTCCTTTCTGTCATGTTTACTCTCGGCTCACACCCTCGGTCCCTCTCTTTCTCTCTCTATATTCTCGTCTTATTCTCTGTATCTCTTCGTCTGGTCAACTTAGGTAGTCCTCTCTTTCTATCTATCCCTAGCTCCGTACCTCCAATCCAACTGTATTCCGCCTCCTCCCCTCGTCCCTCGTCGCCTCTATGCGAAGTCCCCGTCCTCGCTAAAGTTCTCCGACGCGTCCCTGTCACGCTCTTCGTGCCGTTTCTCACAGACGGAGACAGGAACAGTATGATGAGAAACAGAGGCTACGCGATTGGATGAACGATTAGGTGTGAAAGATTTAGAAAACTGAAAGGAGAAAAGATTTTGGCAGAGGAGGATGGGGACGGAATGTGTAGGTGACGTACACGTGACGGGTATCGTGTCGGGACCGGGCCGATCCTGACAATATTACGGGGATACAAGCGAGTCAAGAAGCGAGATGCCCATACTACCCCTGTCACCCTACTCTGCTTGAGGAGAAACCCACTTTCAGTGCACCGAACGAGTACTGAAAATCTCACATAGTTCTCCACTACTACTATCACTTGTCGTTCTACAAAGGTGGGCTTCCGGGGCGAGCGAGCCGAAGGCGAATCGAGCTCGAGCCCGACATTCAGTATCCCTTTAGAGTAACATCGAGATAGAGTTGGGAAACGAGACCACCGCAAGCAACCCCGTTGCCGATAGGCATCGCAAGTGCTGAGGGTGGCCGCGAGAGTAGAATAACTTGGTATGTGGGAATGTTCAGTTGGAGATGTATTGCGCCGCCGCGCCTGATCTTGAAGTTCTCAAGTTGGACATAGCAATAGACGAATCCGCTCAGATGAGAAGGGTAAAACTGGAGAATCAAATTAGGCAATGACAATCGATGATCTACTAGGCACAGTTGAAGTCAACAACCACTCGGCTCGCTGGAATTTCAGCGACTTGGAGGGCCAAAGTTTACTCTAGTCCCCTCGTCTTCACATAATAAAGACAAGGAGCACACTATTTTGACTCTGAATGAGTTATCTGCTGATTATCTGTATCGAGTTTCGCGTGGGTGGTTTGGGTTTGAGCTGACAAGACTTGGTACATCACCCTCTGCGGATGAAGCCCATATGCACTTATCCATCGAGTCAGTAACCGATAACGCCGCACGATACCTTGCCACTCACACAACTCGCCATTTCTTCTCTGAGCGATGAAGGTGTGACTCAACCCGGGAGATGCGAAAGACATGCCTCTTGTGAAAGAAGGTACCCACTGCGCCTGTGACCAAATGAAAGTTTAGTACATATCAGAAATGGTTGTCATGAGGCCATACCTGTGGCATACTTCAAAAATAAATCCTTAGGGACTTCTTGTCCCTCGCCCTGTACGTCTTCGCTGCAATGGGGTATGGGTGCGTGCGACAGAAGTAACGGCCAGACATGCTTACTTGGCGATATTCTTTAGTACCAATTCCAGAAGTTTACTACTCATTTCATCGTCATCGTAGACTTCTGCTTCAGCAGTGAAGAACCGCGCAGCTGAACCTTGGAAGCCAATAACAATGAGGAGCAACAGGAACACGAGTGACCAGATCATTCCGGGCATGGGACCATGGTGTGGATTGGCTTGGTGAGCATATGTATCCATTGCGTCAACACGATCCGTGGTGAAAAGGCTAGGTTGAGTCGTTGATGGAATAATATGTGTATTGATGAAAGCAGTGGGGGTAGGAGAATTGGGCATCATCAACGTCACTTGATGGTGGTCCGGAAGCTGAACCTCCAAGTCTTCAACCTCGTTAGCACAACCCATGGAACCGAGTTGGATCCCCAACGCTTGCGGGCCGATTTTGTCAGAGTCTTCGGCAGGAATGAGAGAGTCTCCGGTGTAATCAGTTTATAATAAGCCTCTTTCTCAATACGTAGGAATACTCACCATGGCTTGTAATCGTACTTAATGAACCGGTGATAGCTATAGCCTGAGATAGTTCGTTTTCGGTTGTTGGTGAAGAGGAAGTCTGCGACGACTGATGAGTGTAACCGGCTTGGGTTGGCGTCCAGAGGTGATAGAATCCTTGCATCTCAGAGTCCGAGAGGGTGGAAATGCCTAGAGGAAAGAGTTCTTGCTGGAGGTTCGTAAGGGCCGGTCCAAATCTACATCGAGCTTCCTTTGTCCATTCAGCGTCATGTGATCAACGCACGAGCGACAACGACAAGCTTAGACAAGATACCACTCTTTGGACCCATTCGCCATTAGCTTGGCCCGAGGGCTCATCTCAAACAGATCAAACACTATTAGGGCGTCGCGGGTGTGCAAAGACCAATGTCTTCATTACTACCTAGAGTTACCAACAGAAGATACGTTCAACCGGGTGAGAGAATGGCGTTTGGCTAAGACTGGCGTCGTGCTCGTAAATATTTGCATAAGGTCAATCAGGGAAATCACTTACACGATCTAACGCTACAATAACGATGCACGTCGCCTCGATGCCGAAGGCCTGGGAGTCTCGGAAAGGACATCGTGCTAGTCCTGACAGAACCTGTGATGGTCGAATGGCGGAAAACTGCTCGTGAAACGCATCTTGGACGAGACAAGCATTGATTTCAGGCCATCTCCGATAAGGATCTTTCGCAGCATCTCCTTCTGAAAGCGAGAGATACCCTTCAACAAGCAAAACTGTGTTGTCATCGTTGGCAGGTTCGGCTCCAGTGGATATATTGGTGCGAATGATCCGACGGATGCGACCGACAGCTGGTGTACCACGTTCGTCGATGAAGACTATGGAACTGTTACGCCCTTTTCGGAAGGAGGATATGTCTCTCTCGAGGAGAGGTGCGTATGTGTGACCTTGTGAAAAGAGGTGCGAGCATTCCTCATAGCGGGCTGGAAAGGATATGGTTTGGAGGGTGGTTTGCTCCTGTACGGTCAAGGGGGTGCAGAGGCTTGCCTTTTGCGGAAATGAGGTATATCCAGCAGGATCGTAAGCGCGAATATCAGCGTTGACAACCCCTCTGTACTGTGAGTTGATGAGCGGGTCAAGGAGCTTGTACCAAGGGGCCACCTCAGCCGGAAGGAGACGGTCGGTAACTTGGGCTTTGAACTGGGATGCCATCGAGAAGGTATAGAGCATACTGTGCTCGAGGTCCCCTACAGTACCATGCATCAGGCGATCAAAATTGGCAATGATAACAACAGATGATTATAGACTCACCCCAGTGGTTATTGGTGTTAACGTTCTGCAGCATTCCGTTGAACCGCTCCTCAAAATAGGTCCACCAACTCGGTCCTGGTCCAAAGTCATTCTCGCATTCATCCGCCAAGTGAAAGGTGAGATGGTGGTTAGGGGTTAATGTTTCGTGGGGGAAAAGGGATAACATTCCAGAGAGATATTGTGTATGATGGCTAATGGCCAAGTCTCGACGAGCTTTGCTAGTAGAACGGCGTGTGAGGAGAGACGTTGCGATAGCCAAGTGCATGAAGTTCTCAAGAAGGCGAAATTGTCTGGATCCAGGTCTTCGACCCCAAATCCGAGGAAGGGTGATGACGAAGTTGACATGACATGCCATACGGAGCTCATCCGCCTTCAGTCTGCCATGCGAGATACTTCCGAACATCCGAGGAGCGTTTGCAAACCCTTCAGGCAAGATGGTAGCATCACGGTCAGCACAGTATTCCTCAAGCACACGCCGACCAATCACGGTCCTTTCCGACTTCGCAGCTGACGAATTTGCTGATGCAGCAGGAATGGGGAGGGCGAGCCCAGTCGATAAGCACATCCCATTATGATATGCGGCGTATTCCCAGGCCTTAAGAGGCATCGTCAATAGCATGTCCCTTCAGTCCAGTGCGAAGGTATCTCGTACCCGAATTGCGGCTGCTAGTTCAGCCTTGGTACGCGAGGATCCCTCGCTTTCCGATAGATTAATATATCGCCTGCACCAGCACCTGAGTAGCACTGCCTTGTGAATGCCCCCCCACTGGCTTGGGTCAGCCCTCACAAGTTCTGCCTCGTCTTCGATGTACTGTTTTCTAGCGTCTTGGTGAACAGCACTTGAGAGACCGTTAGGGACAGTATCGCGAAACACCTACCTCCATCCACGTTGATCAAAGAGATGCTCTCTTGACGTGTTCTTGAGAGAGCTACCATGGCCTGCGAGTCCCTTCTTTCCAAAGCCTTTGATTTGCCCTTGGCTTCACCCCATTTCGGCTCATCAACTCTGATGTTATTCCGCACTCTCTACAGCGACGGCTTTAGTGCGTGATGCCTATCGAGAGATTTAACGATACTGACCCAACATTGAAGCATCTCCGTCAAGCGATTTTTGTCAAATCGACCACCCGTTGAGCGCAAGAGATCCAGTTCGACGACCAAAGCCTCCAAAACCGGAGCAGCTAGACGGTTCACCTGGGCGATGGTACCTGTACGTAGGACCAACCGGCCCTCAACGAGATCTACGGCGCTCGGCAATTTCTTCATGACAACTAGAGATCCATCACCTCCCTCAACGGTTGGATCCATCTTCCATATCTCCCTGAAATGGCGTTCCACATTCCCGAGAAATAGGTTATGCATGGGGTCAATGACGGTGAAGCGAATGGTGTCGTAGTACCCCAACCGCAGTAGTTGGGTGAATCGATATCCGTTTTCGTTCAATTTCTTCGTCCGCTCGGCTTTAGACTTCAACTCTTTCCAAGCCATGGCTGCGTGTCTATGTTGATCATGAGTCCGTCGAGGCCATTCTTTGTGCACAAGATCGTCGATGTCGGGTTTTGGGAGGTGGCATCGTGAGCAGAATGAGGTGCTGCTATGCAATGCAAATCCTCCAAGACAGTGGCAGGCCTCAACATCACAGCACGTTATAACAATAGCGGAGCGGTTCAAGCGACCCTGAGGATGAGCGAATGTTCGGGTGTACCACACCCCCGTCTTCCATAGGTCGATGAAATCATCCACTACGGGCACCATGAAATGGTTAATTTCATCGTCGTGGGGCTTTCGGGGACCCGGAATGATGCCAACAAGGCAGACGTTTTCAGGACGAAAGCGAAGAAAAGGCGGGAGATTGACGCAGGCAAGGAAAATAGCGCCGACAGACCCAGTTTTGCCTCCATGCCCTGAATCAATGGCACCAAACCAGTCAATGCCAAGATGAAATCCGAGCTGAGCTTCCGTTGGGGACTTCGAGCCTGTGGGCATGCCGTCATGTAAACCTGTCCAGAATGACGTTCCGTCGTCCCACTTGAAGGAAGGTAAGGCACACCCATCCCAGATATCCTTCGCAACTTCCTTAATCGAGCAGCTCTGGGAGACTTCATCCATCATATCTTCTAGATGTGGTCGTGACATCAAGTAGCCGATCCACGTCTTTGGTGATTGATATTCAAAACGTCGTTTGGGCACCACCATCTGACGGCCACCGACTAGTTCGACTACTTTCCCGAGAGCGGCTGAGCATACAGTATCATCTGGAAGCCTATTGCCGCATTCCTCTGGGAAGGAACCGTCGTCGGCTGGGAGATGCAGCGTGCAGCACGCCTCGCAGCACACGTACTCTCTAGTAGGGGTGAATAAGCCAAACCGTTTCAATACAGTATTGACTTCCCGGTTGAGGGAAAACGGCCGGCCAGATGGATTAGGCAATGGGGTGTTGAATAGTCCTGTACGTAGAACGCAGTTGACTATAAGCTCCAAAGCTTGGAGAACAAAGTTGGACTGGAGGCGAGATGATTGGAAGAGGAGATGAAGCGTGATGACTAGGACCCAGCATGCTGTATGAACAGGACTCTGGTGAACGTTGTTTGGGAACCACAGTTCTAGTCGAAGCAGGAGTTAGTCTGGTAAAACCGGTGGTGAAAGGGACGCATACCAGTATCAACCACAGGCGTAAGCGGGTGGAGATCTCGCATGTGGGCCCGCGCAGATTGAAGACTTTGATACACATTTCCTACCCATGACTGAAGCCTTTGGTCCAGGAAGTCGAGAGCCGCCTTTATCTTGTCAATTGATGAGCGGATAACAGCCAGGTTGAGATCGTCAATGGCATCAAGTTCGGCCCGGAGGTTGTCAAGGTGCTGACGATAAATGAGGTAGCCCTTGTTTTGGGGTGAGCAAGGGTCAAGGCCTGGTGGCACTCCATCGTCCCGATTCGTCGGCAGAAAGGATAGCGTCACCATTACAGGGCGGAGATCTTCAGCGGCACGACACCTAGACATGAGACCTTCAAGTGTTGCCTTTATTTCTTCATACTCTTGTCGTTCTTGAGGGCTGGAGAGAGTGTCTGTATCGTCCAAGGGTGTGTCGATCTCGGCATCGCTGCCGTCAGACGTCCGGTTGTGATCGGAAGTTGGGTCAAGCTGGCTAGCCATGGCAAGCTGGTGTAGGCGTTGCTCAGCCTCGGCGATGATGCGTTGAGCCTTATGTCGCCTTGCAGAAGTGCGCGGCTGCATTGTGGAGGTCACGGTAGTCAACTTGCGAATTGAATCAATTTGACTCCAATGGTATCAAATTGGTTCAATTTCAGGAGCAAAAATGATATCCATTGGATCAATTGTGTCAATTTTAGTCGAATGGAAGCCAATGGAAACAATTGACAGCAATTGACGACGTTTCAGCCTAAAATCAAGCTGAAAGGGATCTGTCTCAAATCGGTTGGTGACGTGGCCTACCGGATCCCTGGACATGCAGCCACACGATAATAATTTGCCCTGTGTGCAACTTGATTGCGATTTTGCTGCAAATCCCCTACACGACTGTTGCGACGCCGGTGTCGAGTGCAAAATTGGTCCGTTAACCCCGCTCGTCGCCGCATGAATTGTGTGCTTCGCTCACTTGTGGCTCTTTGTTCGGTCTGGCGTTGTATATGTGACCACGATGCACGAGCCAGCACACTCAGCTAGTTTACGTTCCCTCCCCTCCCAAATCTATCGATGACCGCGTTCCAAAGTGTCTTCCAGTGGGAATCATTCCTTTGTACCGAGGTCACCAGTATCACCTTTTCCCCTGATGGCTTCTACATCGCTGTGGCCTCCGTTCAAGGACTTTTCATCATTTGTATTAAGACGGGGAAGGTCGTTACCAGGGTCGCCTACGACAGCCTTGTCCAACCCACCACAACCGTCTGGCTTCCAGACCCGAACTCACCTCATACGCTAATCACCGGTGATTCGACTGGAGTAATTACCTTCTTTGAAGTAGCGTCCAGTGGGGTAAGTTTTGGTTTCGACCTTGCTATGGACGTTCAACATGTGCCCTGACCATAACCCTAGGACACCTCCCTCCTGTCGTGGTTCCCCAGCCAGTTCCAGGAGGGAATCCATGCGCTTTCGGCCTACCCATCGCCAGATGGGCTGAAACTAGCCATCGCATTCGGCGATCAAACGCAGGTATGGCATGGACGGACAGATGTTCAAGGTACGTGTTGGTCCTTTCACATTGATCGTCATGGTGGCTCAAGTTCCTCATAGATAGTTGGACGAAGATACGTTCAACGCATATGCAGGATGTGCATGAATCAGTCGAGGCTCTATATTTCATTTCCGACCGTCGTTTGCTGATTTCCTATGCACTCGTCGGCACAGTGTGAGTTGCCCAGTCACCCTCAAGTAGATTACTCTTCTCATCCACTTGGTTGCGTAGGCGATGGGACTTCGAAAGTGGGGAGACCGCAAGGGTCGCTTCGGGCAAGGAGACAGGCGATCGCACAACGTTAGTTTGGCCATATGTCATTTAGACACTTGAAAACCACTCACCGGGCTCAATAGGGACCAATCAGATATATCCGCCGACAGTAGCATGTTGGTAATCGTCGATAAGCGACGTCTTTACCTATACTCCCTCTCTGTTCATGCCGATCTGCCAACTCGTGCGTTGAAAGTCACTAAAGGTGTTGGCCAGTCCCGAGCAGATGTGCGGTTCGTGACAATCAAGGGGTCTGCTTCTTTGCTGTTTCCGCAGACGCCTTCCATCTTAGAGCTGGCACGTATTTCCCCCAATACTCTGAAGATAGACAACGGCCCCAGTAACACGGTTCTTGACCATGGAGGTACGCCTTGACTTCTAGTTCTTAAGACATCGGGCTCGGTGACATTCTTACTCTCATTGCTGCAGATCGTACAGTTGGGAATGTAGTGGTATAGTGACTGTTTTCGAAGATCGTGTAAAGCGCTCAAACGGTTTTTCCAGGTCTTCTCTACTGACCGGCTAACCGTCGTTACGACATCACAGGTAGCCTCCTCAAAGTGGACTCGGATTGAGTTGTGGCAGGAGATGCAGACGAACGGTGAGCTAGGATTTTACACACTAGAGGACAGTGTTTATTCTCTTCACTTCCGATAGTGGTGACACAGGTGATCTCACCGGCGGATGCACCAGTACCCCAAATAAATCTCCCCTTGGCACTTCATCAAGCCATTCACAACCGTCCTTGGTACTTCCGCATCGTACAAAAGGTCCGAACCATCCGATTTTCGCTGGACCACCCATCCCTGAAGACGGTATGGATGACAACAAGCGGCTTGTGTTCTTCTGCTGACGATTTCTGCGCATTTTTAGTTTCTATGGAGGGCGTTACAAGCAGTGCTTGTACTGTCCATTGTATCCACGGTTGCAAAGTATTTGATAATGTCTGATACTGCGATTGGGCAGTCAGATAGTACGGCGATCAGGGCAGTTGGCCCACGCTCCATAATTCTCCTTGGCTGCCGAAAGGTCATCGCTGCGATCTTTGGGTGGTTTAGGTGGTTTGTCATCAGAATTCTCGGCGCAATCATCTATGAAGGGGTCAGTGGTGTGAAGTGGGCGTTTTCAGGGCTGGCGGTGTCTGGTAGAGATGCTGTTGCATCTGGACCTAAGTGGTGGTCCACGTTAGAGGCGATACTGGCCCGGGCGTTCTGTGCCGTCTTCGCTGATCTGACGGCGCAGTGTCAAGATTTTGAGATTGTTTAATGTAGCGACTGGCTAATGTTCTATATCTTACCATACTCGTTTCCGTTTCAAAGCTCGTGGCAGGTCATCTCGTGCATCCCTTTTGACCTGGCCGGCTACTTCGCTTGCCGGCCGGCCCGAAATCCTGTGTGAACGAACACCGCCAGCTATCATGTTCATCCACAATCTCCCACCACCTCCACATAACGGTCTTAATACCATCACACACCTCCATTGATGCTGCACTCCTGGAAAGCTGGTGCGGACCTTGCCGAAGCCATGCCCTCTATCGACTCTGCAACGACGCTTCTCACTGCTAACAACCTCGAACACCCCGTCCCGACCTGCCTGCCACCACGGCCGACGCGCCCCGCTGCAAAAGGGCATGCAAGAACTGCACATGCGGGCTTGCCGAGCTTGAGCGCACGGAAACCGAGGCAGTAGACAAACGCTGTGTTGTTATGCTCGACGGCGTAGAGGGCGGGTCCGCAGCCAAGGTTACGGCCTACGAGAAGCAGAAGCTCGTCGTCGCAATAAATGTGGCGAATAAGGCGACGAGCAGCTGTGGGAGCTGTTACTTGGGCCTGCTGGCTGGTAATTGCAGTCCCAAACGCCGTTTAACACGTATAGGTACAATGTGACTAGTGAGCCCCCCTCGTTCATATATATCGCTTGTTTAGACACGAAGACCCCTCCTCTTCCTTCCTCTCCTATAGACTCACTCCTATTAGCCACCCTCTGGTCATCGACTCGCGTAGAATCTGCACCGTGCGAACCGGGAACAATGCACCCTATCACCGTGCATACCTGCCCAGCATACCTTTCAACCAACCACTCGTCTAGTTTGCCCTCTCTGCCTTCTACCACAACATGGAACACGGAATTCAAACTGAAGCAGGTATGCTACCGTATCCTAGTGTAAGAAGGTCAGGTACTAACTCTTGTTGCAGACATTTCGTCCCCGTCACCTTTCATGGTCTCGTTGGGCGACGCCACGCACCGTAGTATACTCTTGCTGGAGGAACGGCTACAGGAGGCCGTAAATGAACGCTCGGATGCTTTTCGACAAGTTGATTCTTTGCAACTTCAAGTGTATTCCTTGCAACATCGGTTGGAGAAAATGAAGGTATCGTCCCACCGTGCCACCGATGTATGACCTGCTCAACCGATATCCCCAACAGAATATTTCAGAGAAGAACGTCAATTTTGTTGGTTCTTTCGCGCTCCTTCTATGCTGGTGGTGCTCGAGGCTCACATAAAACCTATACACAGCTTTCTGACGAGGTTGTCGAACTTAAGGAAATCAGGGATGAATTGCAAATCAAGGTCGACGATGCAGCTCTTTATCGGCGATTTGAGAGTTGTACGTTCTATTCGATTCCTTGCCGTTGATTTGGCTGAACCACAGGCGGCTTTCAAAGCTGCGGTCAGGAAGCTTTTTGCTCTGGTAGAGGAGAGAGATACCCATATAAGAGCATTGCAGGAGGAGCAAACATGACTGAAGTGTTGTATTGCGACTGTGAGTGGAAACTCCCTAGGACGCATGCATGAGATTGAATCTTGACCTGGTTATAAAGCTTTCAGAGCGAGATATTTCGCTTCGAAAGCAACTTGACTCAAAGGAGGGTGGCGTAGAAACCCAGCTCGCCGCCCTTGTCAAGATTGCTAGCAGCACAAGAGAAGACGTTCGACTTCTTCGGGACACGATGCCCACAATCAATGCCAATTGTTTCCGGATGGGCGAAGGTCATCGGGCGGCACCATTTCGAACATCGCGAAAGCCTCCTAGAACCCTTATGTACGAGCTCAAACGCCACTGCGGCGACACCTCCTGGGGTCTAACCTCAGGTGAACCCGCAATTCCGATAGTATCCTTCAGTTCTTCCGACACAGCCTCCTCGTCAGCTTCAACATCTCCCTCTACTCTACTTGACTATAAACCCTCAGATTACAGTGGTAGCTCTGCACCCAAAGGTCCTCGCCGCTGTTCTTCGCCAGATCCAGTCCCCTCGCACCATGGCAAGCCCCATCCGATTCCACCGCTGACTACACATCAACCTGCTGTTCCTCACCTGTCAGCAAACCCTATTATGCATGCCCCGCAACTCGGGCAGAGCCTGGTATGTGGGCGTGGCCATGGGCGTTGCAGGGTTAGGACTCAATACGACTTCGTTAGGTTATAACGCCTTGCCCTCAACCTGTTCCCCAGATGGTGATCTTGGGGCTTTTCCTCTTTGAACTCGCTATGATTATGGGTGTCATGTGCGTCCCACTCTTGGACTCTTGCACATGGCGTGCTCACCTATTTGACAGGATTGCGGCATCTCCCAGTGTTGCGGTATTATTCCATGTCTTATTTATCCTAGCCATATGAATGCTTGCAATAGGGGTGTTCCATAACGCGAAATCGCACTGAGAATCGGTCCGAAGACTGCGCAAGGGCCTCTCTCCCTCCGCACACCGTATCTTTGCCTACTTCCCACCAAATCCCCTCCATGTCGCTTACGTGTATACCTTACACCTAAATTCATGAAAATATAAGTCAGACTTATCTCCGTGAGCAGTAACGTTTGACTCGACTGACATCAAAATGGAGCTATTGAGCAGGTCTTTTTTTTGCCCAGACATACCGACGAACAATCCGCGGTTCCCCACAAATGCGGATGCGTCAGTTGTCTAAGCTTTATATGGAACACATGTTCGCTCCTAATGCGCGGTATCGGGCGACGGGTGACCTCCACTTTATAACCGCACGTGACCTCGCGAGCACCCGCATTACGTCCGACGCGTCAAGAAAAATAACGCGTGTGCCCTGCTCCGCTTCATCTCCCTCCTCCCTCCTCCCCTCCTCTCCCCCCTCCTCCTAGTATGTCAACAAACAAGCCAGCCACACACCCCACATCTCGTCCACTCCCCCAACACACTTTTTTTGTTCTCGTGCCTCCACTTCGCGGTGCTAAAGGGGGTCCCAAGAGTACCGTACGCGTGGCCAAAGCCGCACCGAAGCGTACTAAGCTTGTTCCGTGCCTCGGGGCTATGGGGGGTCCCAAGAGTACCTCTGCTGAAGCCACCCCGAAGCGAAAGGCAGTGGCAGAGCCCGAAGTGCCTGATGAGAGTCTTGGAAGAGGCAAGGTAGGTGGCTCGTGATGCCCTACCTGCAGGCACTAATCCACCCTCGCAGCGCCAGCGTAAATTGTCGCGAAAGGTCACAGACCCCAACAACATCGCCTGAACCGTCACCTCACTAGCCTGTCGTGTTGCCAGTTTTTCATCCAACCTTCCCTTTGGCCCGACCCTTCGCAGCACGTAGCCATGTACATTTATACTCGTAGCTGTCGATGTTAATTCAAAGGTACTCGCATTGGTCACTGTCAACATTGTCTATGGCAAAACATGAAGGGAAAAGAAAAGAAAAGAGCAAACAAAAATCTTACTCATGGAGGAGAGCGGTCACAGGAATACGTCTCGTCCGCAGATGCGCTCGCCTCGGTGGCCCATTTGGAGACGAAACTTCGAGTTATCGTATGTGTACGTGCCGCGGTGGTCAAGCTCAACTGCGAAACCGATTTCATTGCCCGGAACGACCTGTTCATCCAGCTCGCACACGACATCTCGCACACTGTCGCCTACATCACCGACCCCACCCTTGGTGTGACATCGAAGCACTCCACCAAGCTCTTCAAGCACCTCTCGCTCGACATGATCTCAGACGCGCCCGTCGTGCCCACGTCACCATTGGCATCCTGCTCTCCGAGCTCGACGGTCCCCACAATTAGCGATTCGATCCGGAATAGCGTGGCCAGACTGGGGGAGAAGGTCTCGCTGCGACGGGCGTGCACGTTTGTCACTGAGCCGCTCGCCGATAAGGCTCGGTGGCAGTGTGCCAGGTCATGCACATCCACCCATATCCACATCTCGCCGTGTGATTTAATGATCCCGTTGTAGTACAAGCGGTACATCACCGCTGCACTTGTATTGAGTTGGGAGATCGAGCTAGCTTCTTGGTCGGGTGGGCCAAAGACCTATCCATGTAGTGATAAGTAGTTTATACAATCCAAAGAGTTGATAGACGTGCGAAAGGCGGGCATAGCGTAGGGTGTTCAAGACCTTCATACATCGTCTAAATTGTCATGGTCAGTGGGTGTGAAATGTCGGCTCTGGGGAAGAGCGTACAGGTCCCAGTCGGCTTCGGTATAGACGTACCCTGGACGAGGGTGCTGCTTTTGGTCGACCATGGCGACAAAGTTGGACGTGATCACGAAGCGTTCGACTGTTGGGCCGTACGACTTGAGGGACTTGAGGATTTCGGTTGTACCTTTGATTACGGGCTCCAGGAGGTTCTGAGCGATATAATTCTGGCGGGAGAGTGGTAGGTCTCAGGCCAAGATCTTAGCATCGTGCGAGAAAGTGTACTCACATATTGAACACGAAAGGTGAGCTTAGATGGAACACCGTATGAACGCATGGGTCTTGATCACCTCGTCAAACGCCCCCGGCGCTGTGATATCCCTACAACGGCGAGTTCGAGGTTCTTGGAGTGGTCGTGGAGGGCATTGAGGTAGTAATGACGGGGGAGGGAAGAGGGTTGGGAGAGGAAGTCAAAACCGAAACGCCGTGCGACGGTTGTTTGTCGACTATTTTTGAGCAAACAACTCACTCCTAGTCATGATAAACCCATTGTGTGTTATACGCACGCCTGATAGGCCTCGGGCGCTCAGATAAGGCATAAAAACTTCCTGTTAACATTCGCACTGCACAAAATGTATACTATACTAGTTTGGAGCTGAATTCGGGAATTGGACCCGGAATTAAGGTCCCGAACCGGCCGCGTGGCCCTTGAGTTCTGGTAAAGACCGACAAAGGAATACGAACCACCTCATACGTCGCCTCCCTCTCATATTTTCATGGCTCTGGTACTCGCCGTGCTCATACTCTTTCAGAACTTTGCAGCTCTAAATGTAAGGGCCAGCTCACACTTGGTGGACTCTGGGACGGTGATTGGTATCGACCTCGGTACTACGTATTCCTGTGTTGCGTAAGTGAATGCACTCTGGAAAAAGACCAAGATGCTAATCTGTAGAGATCCAGTGTGTGGCGGGATGGCCGTGAAGAAGTTATACCTAATGAACAGGGTCATAGGACGACGCCATCGTGGGTCGCGTTCACCGGAGACGAGCGTTTGTGCGTACAGTCTTGACTAAATGCTATTGGCCGTTGGCTGACGCAAGCCCTCTGCCCACTAGAATCGGAGAAGCCGCCAAGAATGCCTACTATAGTAACCCCTCAAACACGGTTTTCGACGTGAAGCGTTTTATCGGTCGACGCTTTATCGAACCTGAAGTTTCGAATGACGTTCAATATTTGCCATACAAGGTAGAAGACCTGGATGGAAACCCGGTCATACGGGTGGAATACAGACACGAAAATAGGACATTTGTACGTTTGATTCCTAGACTTTCCCCTTGCCGCAACTGACCTACCCGACTTTACAGTCCCCCCAGGAGATCTCGGCGATGCTACTTGGAAAGATGAAAGAAACTGCCGAGACGTATCTGCAAGAGAAAATTACCCGTGCGGTCATTACTGTTCCTGCATACTTCAATGACGCCCAGCGCCAAGCTACTAAGGACGCAGGACGCATTGCTGGCTTCAGTATGGTTCGTCTCCTCAACGAGCCCACTGCTGCCGCGATTGCGTATGGAGTTACCAATAAGGCAAGGATGGCAGGGAGATCGGAGTCAACTGTTCTGGTTTACGATCTGGGCGGCGGCACGCTGGATGTGTCATTGTTGTCGCTGAAAGGAGAGGCAAGTCCTCTGTTGCTGTTTTTCGCCAAATAGTAGGACGCTGATATCGTGCAATATAAAGGTTTACACAGTATTATCGACGTCGGGAGACACTCATCTTGGAGGCGAGGACTTCGACAATCGCGTTATGGACTGGGCGATCAACAGACACCAAGAAGCTACCGGCAGGGATGCGAGGACGGACATCCGTTCCCTCAGCAAACTGAAACGTGGGGTAGAAAACGCCAAACAGGCCCTTTCAAGCCAAATTTCAGCACGGATCGATATCGAGGCGTTCTATGAAGGGAAGGATCTTTCCCTGGTCCTCACGCGAGCAAATTTTGAGGCCCTAAACCACGACCTATTTCTGAAAACATTAAGCTCCGTGGATAATGTGCTTCGTGATGCGAAACTGGACAAGGAAGCAATCGACGAGGTTTGAGCGACATTATAACTCGTGAGCACTAACTGAATGTTCTCTTGCGCGCAGGTAGTTCTCGTCGGTGGTTCTACACGTATCCCCAAACTCCAGGCGATCATATCGGATTACTTTTTGCGGGCAGCTCTTTCCAAGAGCATCAACCCAGACGAGGCAATCGCCTTAGGTGCAGCGATAGAAGCAACGAATCTATCAGGAACGAGTACTATCGGCAGCATACAACTGGTGGACATATGCCCTCTATCTCTTGGGGTTGAGACGAGTGGAGGGATTTTTACCCGCATGATCAACCGGAACATGCCGTATGTACCTGTCACTTCCTGGAATGTCAATTGTAACAATAATATACTTTTCAGGGTCCCTGCAAAAAGAAAACGGGTGTTTTCCACTGTTGCGGACAATCAATCTGTTGTTACGATCCGGGTTTATGAAGGAGAGCGGTGGGTTAGGTATCTTTTCTTGGCAAGGTTGGCCCTGATACCCACAACAGGGCAAAATCAGACAATAATCTACTACTAGGACAGTTTGACCTCCGCGGGATCGGCCGGGCACCTGCTGGCATCCCGCAGATCGAGGTGTCCTTTGATATCAATTCTGACGGAATCCTCGAGGTCAGCGCTGTCGATATGGAGACAAGGAGAGCCCATTCCATTCGTATCTCCGAGTCTGGGCGGCTTTCTAATCATGAAGTGGACCGTATGATACGAGAGGCTGAACTAATCGCGGTGGCCGACGAAAATAGTCATAGATCCATGGATGCCCTGAACCGACTGCAAGCGTATATCTGGCGCAAGCGGCAGCATGTTACGTCATCAGCTGGCAGTAATTCCCACTTCCTGGAACTTCTTGAAAATGCGGAACGATGGATCGGAGCGAACTCGGTGGTACAGGACGCAGAGGAGTACGAGGAACGTCTAGCAGGTGCAGTACGCTATTGCAGATCCGTTCCGGACTTCAAATCTAATCATTTTGCTTCTAACAGAGTTACAAGCGGCCATCGAGAGTCAGCCCAAGCTTCTCAACCAGGGGAGCACTGGGGACTATCGTCTTGCCAGAGAGCTCTGAACAAATATTGTTGGCTGTTTTGACTGTCTCGTGATCTTCTTTTCTTTTTCCTACTCTGTCTGGCCCATTACCTGTTTGAATCGACTCAGTTCAGCTCTGTAACGTTATCGTCCGTGATGGCGGCGGGTCAACACGTGATGGGATTTATTGGTTCTCACTGCGGAAACAGCATTTCGAATTGGACTGCCGCGCCCTCGAACCCGTGTTCTGTTCGTTCCTTCTAAGTTCTTGGTGATTGTCTTCCAGCGCCGACCTCTCCGCTGTACCGTATCCATCACCTCAACCACAACAGCCCACGTCACATGTCCGTCACTTTGACTTTCGACCAGCCTAGAAACGATCGCCCTACCTGCTGGTGGGCTCCTGGAAACGGACAAGTCTTTTGTCATTCACAAATAAGACTCTTTCTTACATGTCGTTTTCACCATCAAAGGATGCTGCACCTTTAAGAGGCAGCGCAACGTCGGGGAGTCCTCTCATCCCCCCCGTCCCCTCACCACCCCATTCCACGTCTACTGTTAGTCCAAATGAAGCGTCCCACCAAGGTGCGTTGGGGTTTGCAGGTTACATACTCTATCGATGCTATCCGCTGACCTACTCTTAGGTTCGGTACATTCGCAACGACGGGACTGATTCCCGTACCGATGCGGCCGCATATATCGCCCGCAATGCAAATGTATGTCATTCCTCATCCACTTTTTATCTGCTAGCCACTAATTCCTGTACAACGAAGCGAGCAGCGACACCCGTTAACGCACAAATCACCAACCTTTTTGGTGGCTATACGCCCCGAGCTGGATTATTGACTGAAATACGAAAACCTTCCTCACAACCTCCTTCACAATCTACGGTCAACCCCAGGCCTGTGATAGTTGATACCGAAATGCGCGATCCCCAAGTGTCGGGCTGTGCCCCATCGGATAGCGAAGAGGAACCCGGTATCGTCGGTGCTACACCCCCTCGACATAGCCAACCGACGTCTAGCAAGTCGCCGAATCATGGTGTCAGCACAAAATGCAATCAACCACCTTCAGAAATCGGCGGAAAGCGAAAAGACATCATGTCGGTCCCCAGCTCTACAACGAAGGACCTTGCTGATGGTGGTAGAGCTCTGGTGCGTTTATGAGACATTGTCATGTGCGTTGCTAACAACCATCATTACAGAGCGAGATTTTTGCGTTGAGGATGCCAAGCTACGGCTCCCTTGAACCAGAACCAGTTCAAAAGCAGGTATGTAGCCTCTCTCTCTGAGTCGCAAATAATAGTTTGACGTGCTGTTATAAGCATTCCCATAAAGCTCCTTCGGCGGCGAGTGCTGAAGATACCGATGAAGGATCTTCATCAGACAGCGATGGTGTACGTTTCTTGGCATCATGATCATGATTACGATTGCTAACGTTAACGTATCCAACGTCGGTGTCAGTTATCCAAACTAAGGCAAGAACATGCCGCCCTTCAGCGAAAGAAAGAAGAGCTTGGCCAACAGCAAAAGAAGGAGATAGCCCGCGACACCACTCCCATCCCCCATCCCCGACCCTTGAAGACAAAGCCTAAGACTGACAAAGAATGGTCAAATCAATTGAAGGTGAGCTGTTGGAACTGCCATGAACGATATCGCACCTAACTGTGCCATTCCCCCAGGCTCGAGTTTGTACCCATGCTCAGGAACTTCTTAAAGTCAAGTCTTCGCGCATGGGAGATTGCCGAGGGAAGGTTTGGACCAAACTCCCTGATCCTCCCGTTGATCCCGATAACACGCCCTTGGTTACGACGACGAAAGGTTTTACGATGGCCTGGTCTCACTCCAAGGCGCATGTGTATAACAAGATGGTGATGGACGTTTTCACCAAATCGTTCATCACGAAGTGGAGCGACGACTATTCCGATGCCAACTATAGAGATGTTTATCACGCCATCGAAACCTACTTCTTGACACTTGCGAAAATGTACAAGGCGCAGGCACAACCAGCAGTCCCGGAGCAAGTCGCTACAGAGGCTGCGCTTACCAAAAATTCGCGTTCTCGTCGTAGGAGGGTGGGTCATATCATTTTCATTCAGTTGGTGGTATCTGATGCAACGGTGATGTTCCTAGCTGTTCGAGATTAGGAAGGAAATGGTCAGTGCCCACCCGGACCTGAACCATTTCTTACCTGTTCTGGATGCTTTAACGACTCGAGGGATGAGCTCCGACGATGAAGAAGTGGAGGTTGGAGGCGGGTCGACAACCCGGTACATGATCGCTCAGCGACCCTGGAGGTCATCATCTGTGAAAAGCCTTGTGAGGACGTTGTCCCTCCTGCATGCGATCCTCATACCGCGGGACCCTCGCGGTGGCGCGCCTAGGCTTCGTGAGGACGACTTTTCAAAGATCAGCCAAAGCCCTCCTGTTTCTGGCCTGCCGCTAAACTTTTATGACAAGGAGTGGTACGACGCGCTTTCGGATTTCGAGAGGTATTTGCTTGGCGCTAAACCCAATGTTGACCTTACAATCCCGGAAGTCTTCTTGGAGTAAGTCCTTCGCCATGGAAAATCTTCTGTAAATCTACACTTCTCATTTCATAGGGTACTGAAGAAGACTCAAGGCAACCAAGCATCCTAACGTCGTGGCACGCTAGGTCGAAAAAGACAGGGTCAAAGAACTGGAGGAAGTAGTTTACTAGGGTGATGTGGATACTGGTATCCTGAGCAACAAATTGTACTGGGCTATGAGCAATTAATCAACTTTCATTGGTCTGTCCAACGGCAAATGTGGCGATTCCTTCCTCTGTTCGTGGCATAGGGATTTACACTCGAACAGATTACTCATCATGTTCGCTACACGACGACGAAGAGCTGCTTATGACACCTGGGCCCCAGGACCGTGCATTTCACCACGCTCTGCCGCGTTTCACACATCGGCCCCTGATTTTGGTTAGAAATGCAACGCGGTGAGTACAGTTTCCCCCGGGCGATGTCTATAAAGCAATGATGGCGCAAGTGTGGCTGTGGTCGCTCAAAAGGTGTGTCCTACTGCCTTGCTTGCGTTTTGCTTTTTTTTTTTTTGTCGTGCTGACGGTCGGTTGGGATGAAGGCTACCTCCCTACATTCCTGCAGCCACCTCCCCTCCTCAGTCCCGTTCCCGACCCCCAGTATACGCCGGGCTACGCAAGCCACCTGCTATGGCGTCCTCCAACTCTCGCCACGCTGCCACTCTTTCCATGAGCCCATCTTTCTCCACCACTTTCACTTTGGCGTTTGTACACTGACAGCTAGATCCGTTGAGTCGGAAGGTACACCCCTCCAAGAGCCTTACAAGATGCAAGACTAACATAATCGTTTTTCTCTGTATAGCGGCTGGGTTGCCCGAATTGCCTTCGGAATGAGTGAAGCCCCGTGTCAGATGAACGAGGGGGTCGCGGTTTCGCGGTTTCACACCCCTTGTAGGGCACCTTGGGTCTCTCTGTTCAACATTCATGGGTTGGACACGAGCAATGGGATCGCAGCTTTGCCTCCCTTCCCTGGGTCTCTCCGTCAAGTCCAACCTCCGTCGATCCTCGCCTCGACCCTCCCGCAAGCCTCGGGCTTACTTGCCAACGCTATGACTTACCAACCCCTTCACCCGCCCGAGCCACCCTAAGGAGGGCAATGTTGCCCCCTTTTGTGGTCGTCTTGCCTTCCTACTGGTCGGATCAGCGCATGCATGGTCAGTTAGGTCGCTCGGCAGGTACCTGCACCCGTAAAATTGAAGCATGCAGTGAGGCAGCCCATTGTATGTTGTAGCTTTCTGCCATTGCGCTGGTCCACGGCCCTAGTGGAATTGGTCCTGTTTCGTCTTCCACAACTCTTCCCCTGCTTGCTACTTGGTCTCCGGTATCACCCTCGGTCGAAGCTTATGCGAAACGGTTTGAATGGTGAGTAATCTTGCCCTCTGCTCGACCTGTTGGGCCTTTCGGCTGTGACGTAACGCAGCGACATACGGCAGGTTGTGCAGGGAAGTGACTCTTGCAATAACCTTTTTACCGACCGACCTCTCGTTCCTGTCCCTCAGTATTTTGGAAATGGTGGCCGTGCATGCGTACATCCGCCACTCGTTGTACGACAATCCTGCCACGGTCGCGGATTGACACGCCTCTCGCCCTTCCGCGTTCACTGCCGTCGCCAGTCCAAATCCCCATCAAAACCGTATCAGTGCCCCACCCCGAACTCACAAATTCAAAGCATTTGGCCCTCGCTCGCTGTTTTGGTGTTGACTTGGGCCTTGCTCCCATTACAGCCACATCTCTACCCTCCTCTCGACGTAATTCTGCAGCACTGGCACCTCTGACACTCGTTTTGCGCCTGCCACAAGTCCTTCAGGTCCCATTGTTGTTGTCCTGGTCGTCTCCTGCCATCGCATCGTCCACCTCTTCTTCATCACCGTCCTTTCCCGCCTCTTCAGGAATGTCGCACAAGGCCACCGATGGGATGTGATCTTCCGTCGTCCGACCCCCATCATTGTTGAACTGCATCTCCCAGCGCAAGATGACCGAACCCCATCCCTCATATATATCGCGGTCCACACGACTGCCACAGACTCGTTAGAAGCAGGAATAACATTTGCATCATCCCATATCACTCTCACAGTCGCTGCCCTTCGAGCTCTGCTGGGCAAATGCCCAACACTTCCCGTTGACCCGGTGTTCTCCAGCCCTTTAGAGAACATCGACACGATGTGATACCCACGAATCATGCGGGGGTGGATAAGCGAATAGACCATCAGCGACATTGACGGTGATCCCTTTCTTTGCCTCGACAACCATCCACTCTTCAGCACCACCCCTTCACCTACTTCACGTTCCGTCGTACTTAACTACAAAGACCAGTTGACCGTTGTTGATACCATTCGTACCCATTTGAATCCAATCGGTTCAATTGGTTCCAATTGATCCAATTTAAGAATTGACTACGACCAAAAAAAACAGGGAAAAAAAGGGGGAAAAACACGGAAAAAACGCGAAAGAAACGCGAAAGAAACAACGAAGATTCTTAAAAAGAGTAAGGGAAAAAACGGAGAAAGAACGGCAATAAAGGGGATAAAAAACACAATAAAAACGGAAAAGAAACCGGAAAAGAAAATCGGAATACTTTTTCGGTATTTTTCGCGATCTACACGCCAAAAAACTCGAAAAAAACAGAAAAGAGTTTTCAAAGTTTTTTTCCGATATTCGTCTGTCGGAGTTGGCGAAAAAACGGAGAATAAACATAAACTATATTGCGCTGATTTTTTCCGAGAGTTTTACAGTATATATCCAGTTGTTTTCCTGTTTAACACGGAGAAAAACCTGAAGAAATCGGGGCCATTAATTTACCTGTGTTTCGAGGTGAAAAACCGAGGAGGATTTTGTCCACTTTTTGCCGTTTATTTACGGTTTGAGGCGCGAGAAAATTGCCAATTCCCCCTTGTGCGAGCAGCCGTGGCAATCCTCACGTCACACCGCCGGCATCTCCACTTGGCTCCCAAGGGCACAATCGAACCTCCACA
>WSTW01000203.1:15765-31543 GCA_019632305.1 Tulasnella sp. 403 | reverse complement strand
GCATTGCACGGGTTTCATATCAACCACTTCTTTTGGTCGAAACCGTAACCAACTACACAAAAGCAGGTCTAAGTTGGGTCTTGGATATCTGCATCGCACTACCGTCTCGTGCCGAAATCAAGATCTTCGTCAGCACGGGTTGTGCATTCTACATAACACTCACTGCGCCGTGCACACAGGCTAAATTACAGGTGAGTATTTATTTTTCGAACGCCGAGAGTCCCCCATTGAAAGCGAGAGCGGCATGGACCAGTTCCCTGGGCAGCTGCCCTTCCTCTCCCAGATCCACACTGTCGCGGTCCAACCCAATCTGCGAAACGCAAACACGTTTATACGGAATTTCCTACATACACCCGGGCGGAGGGCTCGGATTATCCTTGAAGCCTCCAGTTCGAAGCACTGTTAAAGCCGCCCTTCCATCTCAGGTCTAGGTCTATCCTGTTATTACCTTGCACCCCGACACCGCGATCCGCAGGCGCGGTTTCCGGCTTTCTTCGAAGATTCAGAGGAAAACGTGGTCGCTTATCCTCGATGCTTAATCATGGTCGGGTGGTGGTCTGTCGCGGTTCTGTCGCGGTGTTCCTCGAATTGCACAGTGGGGGATCGCATGGAATATCCCCGCCGCCCCACACACTCACATCAGACCAGATTTGAGAGCGCTACACGCACTCACTCAATTCGCTCGGACGGGCGGTTTGCCTCTAAATATTCCATGAATAGGACAAAAGCAGTGTCCTTGACGTCGCATATGACGTCTAGTGGTTGAGTGAATTCAGGGACATCCGGGCGGGACGTGACCACTCTCACCGAGTGGTTATCCTCCTGAAGTCTCAGGATGATCACGTTGCCGCCTCGGGACGCTCGAGTACGACCGACCTGCGAGCGCCTTGGCAGGTCTTCAGAAGCATCTTGTAGGATAACGTTGGGATAAAGACGGTTGTGCTCAAGTCCGGTTAGCCACCTGTGTTGTCTCTCCCCACGTAATGACAAGATGGTGGGTCCCGTCGACCGTATCGTGCGTGTATTATTAGGGTGGCTCATCGGCGGCTTGCTGTCATCTTGCGAACGCCACGTCCTACCTTTCTATATGGGAGTTACCGCCCTAACTTGATCTCCTCTCTGACTCCGCGCGTGGCATTCGGGAATACAGAAGGAACACCCGTTCACCTGGCAAGGCGGGTATATGGCGTCCAACGGTTTAGTTGGCAACTGACAACGGGCCGCAGAAGCTGACCTCCGGTAGGGGGGTAACTCGAGCACTATCGCGCTCTCCGGGTGCTGGAGAGAAGGGAAAGGTGGTCCCGTCTGCGTTGTAGCCAGAATCCGTTTCGTCAAAAGGCGGGATAAAATATTCAGGCGCAGGCCACCAAACCCATGTTATAAGGAGGTTTTAACGGTCCTTAGACAAGCTATTTCTGATGTGCGGCTCGAAAGCGGGCGTCGATAACGGATGCTGGGGCCCGGTAGGTCAAAGTCAAAAGAAGTTCCCCTATCACCCGTGCAGATCTATAGCTAGTTCACTCCACCCGCACACGACCAGTGCCACATAAGGAGTGGCCAATCTTGAGATGAAATATTGGACTGGAAAATGAAATAAAATTTTCAGGTGGTACTTCGGGCGGCTCAGAGATGGGAGGTGTTGCTGCCACTTTGGATCAAAGACAATAAAGTTCTTGAACCAACTTCCGGTCGTGAATCTTAACTATAAGCATTGCCGATGTTAGGGCGTCAAATCGAGGCGGAACATTTCATGAGATGAAATTCATCAACATCGCGCACACGCAAACAAGATACAACAACACGCAAAGTCGCCGTGTTCAAAGAACGGCGACTTGCAAAAGCCCCTCTTCACGCTCAACCACTTTTCAAACCTATTGAATATGGGTAAAGCAGGATTCTACGCCGTCAAACGTGGAAAGGGAGGGCCCGCTGTATATACTTCCTGGGACGCTACTTCAGAAGCCGTTCACGGCTTTCCAGGGGCCCGTCATAAAAAGTTTGCGACAAGGCAGGAGGCAGAGGCGTGGCTCGATAAGCCCGAATCAGAGTACGGTACGTGGATATCATCACACACACCCTTTTCGTCGTTACAAACGAAATTCTAGTTTCTGAACCACGTACCGCCACCATGAATTCGCCAGCTGCGTCAGGGGTTCCCTCCCAACATTCCTTCCAAGACCCTTCCCCTTCATACGAACGCCACAGCTCACCGTATCGCCGGAGACTCGCACCATCTTCGGTAATAGACTTGACCCAAAGCCCCTATAAATCACCGGGTCGTTCAAAGGCTTCGGCCATAGAGGTCCCGGACTCCCCTGTTTCGCCAATAAGACCAAACCCAAAACGTCCGTTCCAAGCCTCACCTTATGAAGATGATGCCTCCACCAAGAGACGTCAATTGAACGGTTCTTATAACGTATTCATGGCAAGCAGTCCCATACCGAATCCAAGCCAACTGGTGCGCTCAAGTTCGACGCTGCGCTCGAGCTCGAGCCCAAGAGAGCTGGTGACTACCACCGGACCGAGCTCAAATATGCGCACGGTCAAGGAGGAGGTGAAACAGGATCACGTCCTACTGGAACCTTCTCCGACACCACCGATCGAGCTTTCATCCGAGCAACAGAGAATACTAAGGACGGTGCAGAAAGGAAAGAGCTTGTTCTTTACAGGATCTGCTGGTACGTGATACGTACCTCATGTCGTTGGTGCGTTCTGACCATCCTCTGTCGCGTGCGCTTTTTGTCCTGCACGTTTGGATTTGGCTGTCCTGCCTTGGGGTGCATTCTGTGATGCATCCTTTGTCTTGGACACATTCAGGCACCGGAAAGTCGGTGTTGTTGCGTGCGATAATTGCCGAGCTTCGGAGAACACACGAGGCATTGACCGATGCAGTCGCCGTCACGGCTCCAACAGGTACATCGTAAATCAACAAGGAATGGGTGATTAACTAATTGCGATCCCTTAAAGGTATCGCTGCGGTCAATATCGGTGGTGTTACCCTCCATTCGTTTGCTGGTATGTCGTTTGTTCGTGTCTTTCGCAGTCCCTGCCTCATTCAATACCCTAGGCATTGGATTGGGGAAGGAACCCGTTGGAGTCCTCATCAACAAGATTCGTCGGTTCCCGAAAACTAGGCATAGATGGATGAATACGAAGGTTCTCATTATTGATGAGATTAGCATGGTAGACGGGGCACTGTTCGATAAACTAGACGCAATAGCCAGGCGCCTACGAGGCGATTTTGACCAGAGATGGGCGTCCCGTCCATTTGGAGGGATTCAGGTGAGGGATACCCCTGTCGTTTGGCTTATCGTCCAGTGCTCATTGACTACGATCTATCTGCCTTAGCTGATTGTTTCGGGCGACTTTTTCCAACTCCCCCCTGTTCCAGAGCGCCAAGGTCGGGCGAAGATAGCAGTCAAATATGCATTTGAAGCTGAATCTTGGATGAAATGCATCCCTGTCTGTTATCAGCTTACTCACGTGTTCAGACAGAAAGACCCAGGTACGCCATCGCAACGGTGCAATCAACAGCGCGCCACTAACATCACAATTAGCATTCGCAGAGATGCTAAACTTGATGCGTGTGGGTGAGCTGACCCCAAAGATGATTGCTCAGTTCCAGCGCTTGTCGCGAAAGCTCGTGTATGACGATGGTTTGGAGCCTACACAACTGTACGCCTTGGTTTGCGATTTTCTAACCTCAGGTCTGACACTTTGATAACTCTGTAGCTTTCCCCTGAAACAGCAAGTTGACCGCGCGAACATGGAGCGTTTGAACAGTCTACCCGGTCGCACCTACAAGTACGTCTGCCAGCTAAAATGACACCGACCACTCGCTAACACCACCTCAGGTTCCATGCGAAAGATTCGCCGGGCGTGGACGGTGCAGGAAAGCCGATCACGCGAGATGAAGCAGACAAGTTACTGGAAAGATTAGTAGCGTTGAAAGAGCTATCTCTGCGGGTGGGTGTCGTCCGACTATACCATCGTTATCCCTGCCTGAATCCGTGTACCTTCAGAAAGGGGCACAAGTGATGCTGATAACTGTGAGACCACCGATTCCTTACCCCCCGTATCACGTCAACCGGGTTGAGCTGCTCCTTCGCATCAGAATCTCTTGCAAGGACATCTCATCAACGGGTCATTGGGGCGTGTTATAGACTTCATCTCGCCCGAGGAGGCTCACGCAAGACATATGGAAATCGCTGAAGCGGAAAATGCGAATCCCGGTCAGAGGCAGAGGCCCAGGTACTTTGACGCGACCCACACCCTCAAGCGATTAGCAGGGACGAAGCCTTGTGGTTGTCTCGCCGAGAAGGCATGCGAATGCTCGGATTCCGACTCGGAAGGGTCCGTTGAACTTCTTAACGGAGACCAACGCTGGCCTATCGTCGAGTTTACTAATGGGCGGACTCTGGTATTGCGTGCGTAGTTGACTGCGACCGCAGTCGAATGCACTGCTCATGCTTTTCCACGTAAAGGTCCTGTTGAGTTTACAGTGGAGAATATACTCGGAACGACGGAGGCTAAGAGGGAGCAGGTCCGTAGCGCCTGCGGATAACGAACGGACAGTTGCTGACATCTATCGTAGATCCCTCTTATCCTGGCTTGGGCACTTTCAATCCACAAATCCCAGGGACAGACAATTGAAAGAGTCAAGATTGACCTGGGAGGGACATTTGAGAAAGGTCAAGGTACGTCATCTGTTGTTTTGGCTTTGCATTTTGCTACACACTAAATGGCGCTTCGCGTTTGTAGCTTATGTCGCGCTATCTCGAGCGACTAGCTTGCAGACGTTGCAGGTGCTGAGTTTCGACCCTTCCAAGTACGCCAGTTTCTGTTCGTTCTGCTGCTGTTACTGAACCTGGGTTTCAGGGTGATGGCTGATCGGAAAGTCATTGAATGGTCAAAAAAGCTTCGTGTACATACTGAAGACGAACCAGATTCCCCCGAAGCAGAGGAGGAGGAGGAGGAGGAGGAGCGAGAAGGGGAGCAGGAAGAAAAGCACCCGGAGAGGGAGGAAGTAAATGAGGAAGAGGACGTCACCCAAATACCTCTCAAGAATTTCGGTGCACAGGCATCGCTTGTAAGCGTTGCATCCGACAAGCAGTTTCACGAACTAAGCGACGACGAGAACGACGACGAATACTATTACGACGCCCAGGAGTCAATGGCTCGAAGGTTTTCTACGGGGACGGATGCGATGGATATTGACAGTTTTTCTGATTATTCCTAACTCTTGACACGGTAGATTCTTGATGCTGACTAACTGGTTTTGACTAATGGCGGATGTCGGGTATACTTCGGAGTTATCTTTCGCAAAACACCTCCTGATCCACAGTCCACCCCCGCCCGCAGTAACTTTGCGGCCATTCGTATATAAGCCAACGCGTCCACGTCTACTATCAACATCGTCCGACATGACCCAGTTAGATTCACCTTCGCTCGAACTACACCCACCCACACCACAAGAAAACGGCTTTCAGCACCTAGGACAAACATTTGCCCAGGTGCCAGAGATTCATGGAGAAAACCACGAAAACACACTACGGCCAGCTAGCGATATTTTAAATGTTACTCCCGATGTTGCGGCTCCGGAGGCGGCCCCACCCAGAGGCAGGACACCGACGGCAACAACGGCTCCACTACCAGACCCGGCTGCAGATGCGTCGAGGGCAGCCGTGTGGCCTTTGAAACTGATATCCTGGCCGCCTGGGACGGATGGCCAGTCTTTGATTGTTATGCAATCCCGGAATGGTCCGTGTTCTCTCATCGTAAGCCCCTTTTTGGTTTACGATTTCAATATGGCTAACGGTTACAATTGTGCCAGGCATTGTGTTAGTACCCATTCATTCAGGGTTTTACGAACTTGTTCTGATGCCATGCTGCTCGTTTGTAGGCAACGTACTTATTTTGCGGAACGATATCAACATATTTCCGAAGAACCGCAAGTCGGTTAGCTATGAATACCTCGGTGAGTTTTTCGGTGCACATCTTACAACAGATTTTCTGATACGGTTTCGCCCCGCAAAAAGCTTCCCTCATTGCGGATTTTTTGGTATCTCGTATGCCCGATGACACCGCAATTGACGGTCTGTCCGCGGCTTTGTCAAAACTTCCGGATCTGCAAGAGGGGATGCACATTAACTCGGTATGGACCAGCCACTCGTCGTTCAAGCAGCTTGGGGAAGGCGGAGAGTTGAAGTTGTTTGAACTCTGCGGCGTTGACCTTGTGCATGGATGGTTGGCCGGTAAATCGATCTGCCGAACGTGGTCTTGGCCTCGGCAATCGTTGAATTCTTGGTGATTTCAGATCCCAATAGTCTTGAGTACAATTCTCTCATTAAGGCGGAAGATTACGATGGGTATGTGACACCTGACGAGGCCACGAAACGAAATTGACACCTTTCTCTCCCTTATAGAGCAGTTAACCTCATCGTTGCTGCTGATGATCTCACGAAAGGCGGACTAGTTGAAAGTAGCCTGCCCGAGATGAGTCCCAACAAGGACGAGCCCGTCGACCTGACAGAAGAGCAGCTACACGTTGTCAGGGATGGTACGCAAACGATTATTCTATTTCTTTTGTCATTGATCTCATTTTTACTCAACCTAGCCCTGCTGATCCGCCACTTCCTTGAAACTAACAGCAGTCAACTAACATACACCGGCTTGTTCCACTTATCGACGTCCCTCGACCCTGGATTGTACGCCTTCTTCCGGAACTCTCACCTCTCCGTGCTCTTCAAGACCGACGCTCCGGAACGACCATTATACACTCTTGTCACTGATTCTGCGTTCGCAAGAGAGGATGCCGTTGTCTGGGAGACATTAGAGGATGTTGACGGCTCCGCCAGTATGTTCGTGGATGCCAACCTCATCAAGGCAAGCACGGCGGGAGGAGATTACAGTGGCAGGAGTGCAGAGGCGGCATTGCGGGATGTCGAGAGTGCCGCGAACAACGCAGATTGCGACAACGAGTGAGCTCGACATCTGTGTTCTTTCCTGTTTCAGCGATTTGCTCATTTTAGTCCCACTCGGTAGTATGTTACTAGCCCAGCAGTTACAAGCAGAGGAGGAAAGATTGGCTTATGAACGACACCGTGCACGGGAAGTAGCAAAGCAGCAACAGAGAACCCAGAGTAAGGCCAGCAGTACTTCTGCCGAACAACGAATGAGCATTGTCTCTACCCCGAGCGGGCTGAACCGGAATAACGGCGAATTGAAACGAACTGAACCATCCAAGAAAACTAAAGGGGACTGTATCATCATGTAGCAACATCACGTCTATCTATTTTGTTTCATCGTTTTCCTACATCCCTCCATTCACTAATGTACATACGTCAGGTTATTTTTACAAGGTTGCGATGTATTCCGCAAGATCAGTCCTACAGCATTGGGTTAGCGGTAACGTTCACGCAATGAGATGGAAAGAGGAGTGCTTACTTTCCACCGAGTGTCTCCGCTAACAACTTAAGGTCGAGCCACCACGGGCTAAGTCCGCGACGGTGCTTCATGTCCGCTGCCTCCTCGACTTCTTCGACGGTGGCAAACACGATCGAAGAACCTTGGATAGTAATAACACACGCAGACTTCCTCAGCGCTTTGCGCGACTTATCCTTGAGCGCTTTGATCTTGATAGCCTGCTCCTCGAGGAAGGCCATGCACTTCATAGAGAGGCGAACAGCCCGCGCACGATCCATTGGCGAAGGGATGCCTCCCTGTAACGTGTGTCCCAGGGACGCGGAACGGGAATCGAACATGGATCCGCCTTCCTCTTTGAGAATCTTAGTGATGACTTCGGTCGTGTACACGTCGGACGATCTTTCGTTCCGGAGGACAAGGCGGCCCTCGCTCTTGCCTTTGACGTCCAAGCCATACCTCGCCTTGATGAATTTGACGTCTTTTCTCAGACGACTAATGTCAACACCGACTTCGGGGGTGTAGACGATAACGGCACCGGTCTAGATACACGGACAAGGTTAGCCATCGGATAAGCTGGCGGGAGGCACGGAGACGTACCGCCAAGGCTCCCAGCGCCGCGATGTATCCACATTGACCACCTTGAGTCTCAACCACGAAGACACGGGACCTGCTAGCAGACGCGCTCTGCTTGATAGCATCGCAGGCGTCCACCAACGCGTTCAAGCTAGTGTCGGAGCCCAGACTGAAGTCCGTCAAAGGAACGTTGTTCGAAATCGTTGCGGGCAAATGAACCATAGGGATCTTGAACGACGGGTACGTTTGTCTCGCTTCTTCTAGGATCAACAAGGCAGAGAACGCTTCGAAACCACCAATGATAAAGAGGGCGTCGAAACTGTGTGCTTGGAACTTGGCCGCGACGGCGCCGAGGTCAATGTCGGGAAGGGTTCGGTTGGTACCAAGTTCGCTACCGCCGCGGGTCATCCAGTTGTCTACGCCAAGCCAGGTGGGTTTGCCGATGTGGTCATTGAGGAGGCCTTTGAAGCCGTTATGAACAGTAAGGGGTGTATGTCCTCGCATGAGGCAGTAGCGGATGGCTGTACGTGTCGCGGCGTTCATACCACCGGCGGCAGCGCCGACGCTATGTGACAAAAAACCCGGGTTAATATTCTGGTATTGGTAAAGGCATTGGGGATGGTTTACTTACTGCATGATAGCAACGCGTAGCCTCTATGACGTGTCCAGCGGGTGAGTGTCAATATCACCCCCGATCGAGCACGAACATACCTGGCTCTCCGGGACGAGCTTCTTCTCCAACGTAGACACTGCGACGAACGCCTCAAGGCCCTCGGCGAATTCCGAGTCTCTCAAAGAGATAGCCCTTTGAAAGTCTTTCTCGGCAATAGCTTTGGCAGCTTCTTGGGTCTGAGGAGGGGTGGATTTAGGTTGTCGACGTCATACTCAGCCTGCCTAAAGGACTTTACCTGCTTTACGGCCTCCATCAGGGGGATGCGCGTCATCTTGTTCTCACTGACGCCAATCATGTACGACGGAGTATCCGGTGTCGCTTCTAGGAGCGCGTTGACGGCCTCAACACCTTGTAGGGTGGGCTGGAGAGTATAAGTTAGCAACATTCAGGAGCTCCCAAGCGAGGCATACCAGAATTCGATCCCATGCGCATGGTCGCCCCCCTCTTTGGACGTGGCCAAGCGTTGTGACGCGAGTATCAAGACCGAGGGTATCTGCCAGCACTTTCTTGATGTCGTCCGCCTTGATAGGATTCAGGTTCTTATCATGAGCACCTTCAGCTACAACAACAATCGTCTTGCGCTTCCCAACGGCTCGATGCTAATGAGGTGACCTGGATTAGGGGCTGGTTCCGACCATTCCCGAGAGCACGCTTACCGCTTTGACCACGTCGCACATTTCCTGTTCCCATGAGTCAGAGGATGGGGGTCGTTCAGGGATGAAGATATAGTCGGCACCAGAACTTGATACGGAGGCGTCAGCCGAAGAACCTTGTTCCGGAGGGAGGCACTTGCCTTATGCCAGCCAACAACGCCAGCCAACCACAGTGCCGTCCCATGACTTCCACGACGAAGGCACGAGAGTGAGATGCCGCAGTAGTGTTGATGTTATCGATTGCCTCGCAGATACGGTGAAGGGCGGTCGGAGCACCAATGGTCATGTCCGTAAGAGCCATATCATTGTCAATAGAGCCAACCAACCCCACAATACGTAGGTGGCCGTAAAGCTCGACCTGTTCGGCGGTAATCTCATCTATACCAGAAAGAGTCGTTCGGCCGACGAAAGTTAGATGACGAGTAGGGAAAGTAACGTACTGTTAGCGTGCAATGCCTTCACATGCTCAGGCCACTCAGCACGGAATGTATCGGCACCAGTGAGGGAACCATCACCCCCGCAGACAACCAACGCGTCAATACCTTCGTTGATCAGGTTGCGGGCAGCGGCATAGCGACCTTCCTTTGTCCGGAAAGTGAGGGATCGCGCGGTACCTATGAAGGTTCCTCCCTAGACGCAGGGAAAGTGAGATACGGCCTTTGACACGCCTAACTGTGGGATGGACTGACCTCACCCATCCAGCCTCGGACATCATCCCATCCCACGCGGATGATGTATCGTCCCTTGAGATTGTGGGTCTCGTCGCTCCCATCGCCGTCACCGTCTTTCAAGAGGGGCCCGTCTCCGAAGCGTAGATTCCGGACGAGATTATCGTCTCTGAGGCTGTCAGGCAAGTCCATTGGGTTGCCAGTCGACGGTGGCATGTTTGCCGTCGTAGCGTTACCCTTGACGAGACCCTCATACCCCTCGCGTACCACCCACGTCTCGCAGCCTCTGAAATGTGGCCTTCAGGAAACACTGATAACATGAATCGAATGTCCCTTACTTGAGGATGCCGGATTTGACGACAGCCCTGACAGCTGCGTTCATCCCAGCACTGTCGCCTCCTGATGTGAGGACAGCAATTTTGAGCTTTTTCTCAGAAGCCTTGGTCATCGTTGGTAGCGGGTGTAGAATGGAGAGATAGTGAGCTGGCTTGTGGATCGATTCGGGAGATGAGCAAGGCTATCGCAGAGTCAAGGGGGGAGCGAGGAAATTGGAGTCCTGACCGTAGAACCCTCAGGGCACCCTCTCATTATCTTTGCTTATATAAGTCACCGCTTTTTCCCGGACTCGGTGTTTTGCGATCCTGACTGAAGACCCGGATGGTGCACCTACGCTTGAATGAGAAAGAGGTCAACCCGAACCCATACATCAACTGGATAACGTCGTTGCCAACATCAGAAGGATCGTATCCTTCCTCTGATGACGCGCGAGAACTCCTGAGAGCCTTGGCGGCACAAGTGAAACCGCTGATGAAAGTCCACGGGTTCCAAGTGAACTCGTTTGAAGAGGTGTGTGGTGTCATTGTCACAAGAGATCCAAAGCTGATATATCCATGTCCAATCCAGTATGAAGTGAGTACGTGGCTCGGACGCGCGTACAAGCGGTACTTACCTGGACATCCCTCCAGCACAACCGCGTCTTTGCTGGTACGTACACTAGGTTACGCCAAGCTGCAGTTCGTTAACGCGTAGTCCACATAGGCAGGAATTGGAATGCTGGAGAAACGATTGAACTGGTCTTACGACGTCCGGATGGTTCCTTCTATAACAGTAACTTCCTGTTGGACACGCTATGCCACGAGGTTAGCTTGCATCCGGTTCATTTATACTGTCCAAAGTTATAAAGTCCATTGCAGCTGGCCCATATCAAGCACATGCACCACGCACCTGCATTCCAGAAGCTGTGGAGACAGTTACGGAGTGAGTCTGGAGAAACCTGCCTTGACCCTGCCTAACAGGAAATCCACAGGTGAGGCGGAGGACTTACAACTGAAGGGGTACTTCGGAGATGGTGAGATTTGCCCAACAGTCGTTTTCCCTTGGGACTCGCTGACATACGGCTCAGGCTTTTGGTCATCAGGTCAACGCCTGCAAGACTCGTCTCAGCAGGGTGGTGTTGGTGTTGAAGGTACAGGAGAAATAGTCCCCGAATACGTGTGTGGTGGTGCTCACACGCAGAAGAAGAAGGGCTACCTGCGGGCCAGGCGTCCCCGGCGGAGCAACAATACACAGACTTCTCGAAAGAGGAAGCCGGGAAGCCGGATGACCAAAGCCCTCCCTGGAGAGGGAATCAAGTTAAATGAGGAAGGTGGAAGTAAAGGAAAGCAAGCCAATAGGTTCGTTAACCACTACGCTGCGTCGGGACCGTGTTGACGGGCCCCTCCAGCAAACGTGCCAGAGTGGAAAGAGCTCTTGCTGCAGAAAGAAGATTGGCGACTCTGAAGGGTGAGTCCCCTGGTAGACTTCTCGATAGATGCCTAACAGCGAGGTGTAGGCAAGGAACCAGAAATCAGCGCGACAGACGGTCCAGATGAAGACTCGGAGGGAGTGTTCGAACCAGAGGATGATGACTCCCGTCGACTAACCATGCAAGAGGTTATGTCAGGGCCCGAATTGGAACAGCTTCGTATCGTAGCGCCGAACTCCATGGCCGCCAGTTCTAGTCGTTCTTCTGGTGCAAAGTCTTTTTATCCACAGAAGATTCTTGGGAAACGAGCACAGATTCGTGATTCGGATGGAGCCAACAGGCAGGTCCCTGCAAAGAAGGCCAACAAACTCGGTATTGGTGACAACATAAGTGAAGAGAAGCCCACTTTTCTACGGGATTGGGTAACTTCGGGAGAAAGCAGAGCACAACAAAAGAGGTCATACATGGCTAGTTCCTCTGTATGGGTGTGCAAGATATGCACTTTGTGGGTTGGGGTTACTGTCGGGTTGTGTTCCTTGACGAAACGTACTAATTTTCTGGTCGAGTTCACAGGGAGAACCATTTTGACTATGCAATATGCTCAGCTTGTGGAGAAAGACGAGGAAAGTTTCGTAGTCAGAGCCCGATAGTGATAGACTGAATCTAGTAGTTTGGGCTGTTTTCTCTGTTTTGCGTCCCGTCACGAATTCGCCGCCGGTTATTTACGGTGTTGTCACACCTCGCCGGTTGGAAAACATTTGTGCTGCCACTTTCCACTCACCCTCCGATACCCGTCGACGCGTCGCTGTACTATCTCTGTTGGCGCCTACGATGTACTCGAACAACGCTTTGGCTACTTCCAGCGGCATAGGCATTCGCTCATCCTCATCGTCCAGGTTCGGACCTCAGTCCCAGTCCACACCAGAACCTGCTACCGCTCTGGCCGACCCATCACCAATGGACGCAAATCTTGCCGCAATGGAAGGTGCAAAACGATCCGTAACCACCTCCATGTCGAAGGACGAGACTGCTGTTATGGAACTCGACGATACGCTTGGTGCAGGTCAGCGCGTCTGTTCGTTTCCTCACGTGTGTGGTCGTTCATACCTTGCTCTAGCTGCCTCCGGAGATTATGTGGTACCCGACAGCGACAGTTGGATACCGTTTACGCTCCTCAAGTCTATGAAGTTGCCACGAGCCATTCTGAGCGAGGTTGACGGTACGCAGATTCCATATTGGACCACCTAAGAACTGACAAAGTGAATGATTGTTCATACAGGTCCAGATCCCCGCATGGCTATGGGGATTATGTCCGAAATCGATCGGGCATGGATTATTATCAACGACATACTTTACTTGTGGGACTACCTCGATGGTCAAGCCAACAGCGTCGAGACCTACCAGAAAGGCACAGAAGCGATCATTCATGTGGCACTCGTACCCGTCAAGACTGGGGTTTTCGTTGAAACCATCACGCACCTGCTCGTCATATGCAGACAGACCTTCATCGAGCTCGTGGGCATCTCAGCCCCGGCGGGCCAGGCACCCCCTGGTTCACTACCCCGTCGCGAGTTAACGATGTTCGAAACCGATATCAAAGTACCCAATGAGATGGCTGTGGAGTCGGTGGTTGGTTCACCCGAGGGACGGATTTTCCTCTGCGGAAAGGGACCATTGTTTGAACTCGAATATCGGGCCCGAGAGTCTTGGTTCAGCAGACAGGCGAAGCTCATCAACCATTCCATCTCTACCGGAGCGAGCTTCATTCCTTCAGTGTTTGCTTCGAGGACCGGCGGTAGGTGGACGTTTTGGGCTCGTGTTCTTACACGCTGACGTCAAAATGACAGATGAGATCAACACTCTCGCGTTTGACCAGAACCGGCGGTGCCTTTATGCCCTCACGGAAACCATGGACATCATACTCTTCCATGTTCCCCTCTCCCAGCCCACTTCCGTCAATAGGGTTGCCATGCTTGATCACATTGCATCTAAGGCTCGAACCATGTGTCCCGGTTCTAACCTCTTCGACTCAAAAGACTTCCGCATTCACTCACTCTATCCGATCGATGCCTCAGAATCCAAAGGCATCCACCTGATGGCCGTCACCACCTCCGGCGTCCGATTGTACTTCACTCACCACCGCAACCGCGGTTACGGATACGCTACCTATGGCGCTCCCGACGGTCCGCCCAACACCCTCCAACTGATTCACGTTCGTATGCCTCCGAACGACGTTAGAGATCCCCTTGCCCCGCAAAACCCAAGGCCAGACCAGCAACCTGCTCCTCCTGCCCCATGGGTAGCACAGGAGATTGGACGTGGCGCATACACCCGAGGGTTGTTTGTAACTCAAGAATACAAGAGGGATAGTCCATACGACTATCTGTGGTGTACGGCGCCGAACCTCCCTACCCTTGGGCGATTCTCAGCCACGCCAGACAGTCAACCTACGCCGGCATTGCCGCACAAAGTGCTGCTTTCGGAGGTGACATGCGTCTTCCCTATCGCCGGGAACGTCTGGGCGATAGCCCCGAATCCTGCTATACCGCCAGTATCGATGGCAATGGGATGGAACGAGACTGTCACTCAATTCTCCGGTCCTCCAGCGTCGTTCCTTGTCCTTACTAGCTCTGATATGCACATTGTTGCAAGGAAGAGACCCGTGCAGACCCTCCTGGAGGTGTTTGAAGAGTACGGCAAGACTCAGAATGGTGATGCGGTCAACTCTTTCTACAAGGTGTACGTGCTTCGTGACTTGATCGTATGTTTCCAGTCAATGACGCTTTTCCAGCTACGGTCAGATGCAGAGCCCCGTGATGGCCATGGCAATCGCCGCCGAAAACACTTACATCCGGCCCCCGGAGTTGGTATACTCCCCAGTGGCCTTGGATGCTATTATGGACGGCTCTGTCCTAGCCGTCAGTCCCATTAACGTCAACATCAAGGAGTATGCTAGGGCTTTCCTGTATGAGTATGGAGGGACACCTGTTCAGAACGACCCTCGTTATGGTATGTTTGGGGTCATTGACAATGCCGTGCTGTCGTTATTGACGACTTCTGACAGGTTACCAGTCGGGTCCCCGCTTTAGCGCTCGCTATGAAGCGTTTGCGACGTATTTCAGCCGCCTCGTTAGGCCTATCTGGAAAGCGAAACTAACAAAGGGGTAAGCAGACTTTCTGGTACCCCTCCGCTGGTTGTTGAGTCTGGTTTACTAGCACTGTCACCAACCAAACTATTCAGATCTCGCCTGCATCGCTCATGTCTGTACAACGCGATCTTGAGAGGTTGAAAACGTTCCTCGCAGAGTATGTAGGATCACGTGTTAGCGTTGGCATTCCTGACTTGTGCCAACCTTAGAAACCCGCAAATGTTCCTACCCGGCCCTGTTGAGTACGGGAGCCGACAAGGTGTCATTGCTAGTGAGAATGATGCCTGGAAGGTGAGGGTTTGACCTTCTCTCCCCAGATCAATTTCACAGAGCTGTCACAGGCCGAACATGCAGCAGCAACACAACTTCAAGCATTGCTTAATCAGACTGTTGAAGCTATTGAATTTGTCCTTCTACTCAATGACTACAACATGCCACAAACGGTTGGAAAGTGAGCTGCGAGCATTTTAATGAGGACCCTGACTGATAGCATGCTCCTCAAGAATGGAAGCCTCCATACAACAGGCGCTATTTGCTTTGACGTATGAGGACTTCTTGACCACCAAACAGGGCCGAGAGACGGCTCGGAATGTTGTGAACGCGATGATCAACCAGCAGATCGTCCAACAACTAAGTGTGCGTCTTTAACTCTCCCGCGTGACATCCTCTTGTGAACGAGTTGTCTTTCAGGTCGACGCCATTAGCGAGATCCTCCAGCAGAGATGCGGTTCGTTCTGCAGCGCGGATGACGTCATGTTATATAAAGTGAGTAGAAAGGTCGCTCGCCCAGCTATGCTTGACCAATGTGAATGCACGGTAGGCTCAAGAGCAGGTGCGGAGAGCAAAGGAAGTACCTCCAGGGCGGGAACGGGCGGCGGCTTTGGAACAATCTT
>WSTW01000203.1:0-15479 GCA_019632305.1 Tulasnella sp. 403 | reverse complement strand
GGCTTCCGACCCTCGAGCAGAAGCGCTTGAGAGGCGGTACGCGTGCTATCGGTGCATCATTGAGTCCATCGAGGAGTATCGGGACGAGTCCAACGCTGCTGCTACGGCTGGCAGTGAGGATAAATGTGGGTATTCCTCAGGTATCCGACGTGCCACGCTGAAGGTCAATGTGGTTTGCCCAGATAACGAATTCGAAACGACCATGAACCATATCCAGGACATTGCTTTGCGAAGCCAAGACTTCGTTTTCCATTCCTATTTATATGATTGGGTGATAACTACAGAAGAGCCGTCGACTCTGATTCAAGTACGTGTGTTCTGACGCTCGTCGTCTACGTTCTCAAGTTGACCTACCATGCCTTGATAGCTTCCGTCACCATTCGTTGAACAATACCTGTTGCACGAACCACGAACTCGGCCGAAGACCGAACTCTTGTGGCAGTTTTACGTACAAAATGGCCGGAATATGGACGCCGCACGGACGTTGGCAGCGTTGGCAGAATCCGTGGAGTATGTTTTACATAAATCCCCTACTGGTAAATGCTGACAGACGTACTAGTTTCGGTCTTACCCTCGACGAGCGGATTCAATACCTCTCGCTTGCGATCAGCAATGCCAAGTCTACATCTGGCGATGGTCTGCGGCGCAGTGAAACCGACGGCGAGTTCCTCAGTGACTTGTCGGACAAGCTTGACGTCGCTACGGTTCAACTGGAGATATACGCGCGGTTGACGTCTGCGGGCCGAACCCCCGATCAGGACCCCAAGTTACTCGCTTTGGCGAATTCCTTGTTGACGATCTCAGAGGTAATACCCTTCCCTTGAACCGTTTTGCTTGTGGTTGACAACGGTCGTGTTAGTTGTACAGGGATTATGCGGAACCAAAGGAGATGTACGACATCCAATTGCTCATCCTCCACACTTCTGAGCATCATGATACGGCACTTGTGACGTCGATATGGAGGGCGATTCTAGATAGTTGTAGGTTTGAGAATATCGTGGCTGTGGCTTGCGTTGCTGATTGGGCATTTTTTGTACAGACCGTGATCGTGTGGACCATTTTACGGCTTTGAGCGCCCGCGTTGCAGAGCTGGGCCGGCGATTCTATCCATCCGAAATCGCTTTCCCCATAGGTGAGTGGTGTCTCCGTTGCAATCCTCAATGGGTGCTAAGTGCATGACTTCCCTCAGAGATCTTGTCCGAGCTTTTGGAAACGTACTCTCTTGGGTTCGGCAACCAAGCGCCACCAGGATGGGCGTTACGTACCCTTGTAGAAGGGAACGTCCCTCATGAAGTGGTGATGGATTACTTTGATCGTATCAAGGACTCGGGGGTATGTCGAACATTTTGTAAAACGAGCGTGTATTACTAATCGCGTCGTTGGTGCAAAAGGTTCCGCCCTATCTAGATCCTACGGCTATACGACATGTGTTAGATGATATAACGGCATTCCTTGGAGAATGGCTGGACGAAGTTTTACGACCGGGTAGTAGGTACGCCAAGGTGGCCTTTCCAGCTGGGAAGATTGAGGCGCTTGTAGATCACTACTTGTCACCCATGCGCGGGATGAGTAATGACCCTACGAAGGTGAAGCTTCAGGAGATACAGCAGACGTTGCGGAAGAGGTTCTAGTGCTACATATCCACATCTACGACGGTACAATCATGACGGGTAATTTCTTTGCATTTGGCTTCAATTCCTAGTGCATGCTTGTCAGGTAGAAACAGCCTACCACTTAGATTTCGTGGTGGGTCATGAGCCAAGGTCGACAACGTGTTGGGTGGCGATATCTCTGAAGTATCGCGCAACGGCACGGATAGCCATAGCCAAGTCAATCACCGACCTAGAAAGATAGCACAACATTTTAGTCTTTACTCCTGACAACCACGAGGAGGGGCAGATAAGGGCCATGCGGGAGTCAAAACGCACTTGCCGATCCCACCCGTTATGAACAGGAGGAGGAAAAACCTTGCAAGATCGGCATCCGTAGCCGGTTCCGGTTGGTTCTGATACCGCCAAGTGAAGACGACGCACGCGGGCACGACGTAACGTGGCCAAAAGAGGACCGACTCCACGAGGCCGATGAACCCAAGCCCGACAAGGAAGCGCCGCGCGGCGACGACGGTCGGCGTGATGGGCCCTGCGACGCGGAAGAGCGCACGCCACTTGTCATCCTCGACCCACTTGCCCCAGACGTACGTGTCCAGCGCCTGGCGGGCGATCCGGCGGGGGAGGGTGGAGACGAATTGCACGGGGTCGGCGGAGATGTTGGGTGCGGAGGACGAGGGGAGGATCCAGAGGATGAGGTGGGAGGCGAGGAAGATGGATATAAAGTAGATGATGAGTGCTACGCTTGCTCTGCTGACTGTGGTTGGCGGCATCGTACATTCACGTCAGTCATACGTGGATCGGACGTAACGGAAAAGCGACCTATGGCCTAAAAGACCACTCTTGTCAAGATGGATTCACTCACCGGGGGATAGGACCAGTAATGACCAGAGTGCTGAAAATTCGTATCGCTGTCCACATTGTGCGCATTCAAAGAATTCTTTACGGGCCGCGGCGGATGTCCGCCAGCGGTTGATACAGCTCGGATGGACGTATCGCATCGAACCACGACAGGCGCAGGGGCTTATGAGGGTGGCTTGAGCGTCGTCCTCTTCATGACATATACGACACATTGGTTTGTCGTCGGTGGGAGGGGGTGTGGTGGGAAGCTTGTCGGCGTCGTGGTTGGAGTCGGCGGTGGAGGTTACAGGTGGCGGTTCGACGTCTGAAGATCCGCTCATCCGCCTCAGGGATAAAACTTGTTGGAGGAGAGCATCCAAACGAGACATGGCGAGGTAGGGAGAAAGGAATGGAAGACAAGTCTTCGGGAGACAACCACGTCGGCTTCTTCGATATGAGCACATCCCGCTGTGCTCGGAGGGCACCTCACGGTCGCCAAATAGCACCATTTTTGCCAGCATAGCCTCAGGAGACCTTTCTGGAAAGCGTTGTACCAATCTTTCCACTTTAGAAGGGTGAAACGGACATGGTGAAAACAACGCGTGATGTGACAACATGTAGTGTCCCTTCACGGCGTTTCCCATCAGGCACGGCGACTCCGAAGTTCCAGAAAAAACCACGTCTAAATAACAACGTCCAAAGATAATAGATACAACCAAATGCTGCTAGCTAGCCCGATAGCGTAATGTTAATTGAGGGAGAAGGTACCGTCGTGAAATGAGGAAAGAAACTGAGTGGGGTGTGTTGGAGATTGTCCACATGCGTCGTTAGCTCAGCGCATCTAGGGAAAGAGTCGTGGCGGTCGCATCTATGGTGTACAGATGAATTCGTGACAGGAGGATAATGGGGGTAGAAAGTGGTGGGAGGAAAGGGATTATACTGGAGGTGTGATGGCATATGAGGGAACCGTGAGTGTAGCACCACTCATGGCGATCTTATCTTGATGATTGGATGGACCATGTACAGAGTTTGCAGAAGAAGCAAGAGGTGATGGCTGTTCTTTAGCCTTTCTAGTACTTTCGACGTCGTGTGCAGCGAGCGAGCCTGGATAATAATAGACATCAGAGCCGAGACACCGAGGCTTATCCGAAGGTAGGCTATACCTCTAGGGTGGCCGGCATGGCATGGTAGTGGTGACTTCCAGTGGTTCATGAGATGTTCAGTCAGTCTGAATTGACATTCCGCCCACGGTCAGAGCTAGCTCTCGTTCAGTCGTCATTACTACTCACCCCAACACAATGGCACCACCGACAAGGTTACCAAGGCCAGCAGCAGACTGGTTGTAGAACATACGGCCGACAGTGGTCTCAGCGCCGTACATCAGACCAATGTTGACGAAGAATTCTGGGGGGTGGCGATCAGACCAAACTCGAATTCGACTCGCGAACGGTGGAAACTCACGATTAGCAATGACATGCTCCATTCCCATGAGCACAAAGACTGAGAACAGGAGGCATTCCCTGTCAGACTCGGGAGACAGGCCAAGATGGAAAGCGAGATCTACTCACGGACTGGTGGGAACCAAAGTGCGATGATCTTGCCGGCTGCATCGCGACTTGCCAAACCAAGGACGACACCGAGGCACACGCACGTATTGGCAACGATGCCTTTGAGGAAGATGACACCCCAGCCATAGTGCGTCTTGGTCACTGCAAGACTCGTAACATACGACCGCCAAGGTTCGTGTGCAAACACCTCGGTCAGGTACGCGAACAGGTAGCCCTATGAGGGAAATTAGAAGTTGGACGGATGACGCGCGACGCGAGGCAAGACGCACGAAGAGGACGCAGCCGCAGAAATTGCCAATGTACACAATGGTCCAGTTGAGCAAGAGTTTCTTGAGGGTAACCTTGCGGTTGAGGTAACCAATTCTGTGAAGGGAAGCGTCAGATCAACGGCATAAGCGACCATTTCCGCGGTCTACGTACAACATGATCATTGTATTACCGGTAAAAAGTTCGCCACCAAATCTATACGTTTGCCATCCGTGAGTGGATCGGATGCAGGCGCGATGGGGCGGGGCTTACAATACGATAAAGTGGAGTGCCGCAGGGAAGAAGAAAGCCAAGCCGAGTTTGGGTAGTATCGGCCATGCCTGTGGGATCATGCTGTCAGAGGGTGTGACTTAGGTTTGGGTAGCGTTTGACGTACGTCGCGGACTGCGGGGGGTATCCCACCGGCGGCTGATAAGCCTGCGATACCACCGAAGACGATCCAAAGACCGGCCAACAGTCCCAGGAACTGATGCACAACACGTTCATAAGCGCGTCGACAACGACGAGAGAGCGATAAACAACGTACAAATGTCTTGTCTACTGGATTATCGCCCTTGTGGATGGCATTGTGGAGTAGTGCGTCCTCCAAGAGGAGGCCGCTGAGCATGTCGACGCTCATCTTGGACTTTTCTAGTAGTTCAATCGTCGTGAAGGTCGTGGGGATGGGGGGTACCCGAAAGAGAAGAGGGATCTAGTGTGAAAGAGTCTGGATTCTGAGGTTGGGAGGAGGGGGAGAGGAAGGGGGGAGCGAGTGAAGTGGAGCAGCTACTTATTGTTGGGAGCGAAGGGTGTGCCTTAGCTTACCCTGAGAAATCCCTCGCCTGCACGTGGATGGTTCCGAAATTCCTGCCCTTCGCACGGCCCAAGACTGCCCGATACACGGCATGCGTTCACCACACGCTCAAAAAATAGAATTTTCGACATAGCATATCTCTTACATCTACCGGCCAGCGAATGGGCAATGGACAAGCTATCACTACGCGACCCATGAGGGAGAAATGTGGGTGTGGGTGTGCAGTCACTCAAAGTCATAGGTCGTTTCTGCGGTGTAAATTATCCGCTCAGTATCGTCGTCCCCCTCGGCTACCGCCCGGCCCTTGGTACGGACCATAATCCGGGGGAGGTCGGCCTGCTGCGAATTTCATAAGCTTGCCGCTTTCCAGAACAACGTAAATACGATGGTACACTTACTACGAGGTGGCGGTGATCTACTCCGCCTCGGCTCAGACGGCCCTCCAACATGAGGCAGGTTGGCAATTTTAAACAAATGCATGAGGTCTTCGGTTCTGAACTTTGGTCCTATTGGTGAAGTCAAGTCAAATGAATCGAGTTTGTTCTCAAAAAATGTAATTGTCAATACGCAAATCATGCGCACTCACCGTCAAAGGCCGCTGCGCTCGGCAGTGTACCTAAAAACCACAACACCCCTTCCGGAACCGCGTCAGCATCTCGCCGCGGATCTCCCCTTCTCGGACTGAAATTCCGTCGTCCAGCGTCTCTTCCCCGTTCGCGATCCCAATCCCGAGATCGACCTGCCGGCGGAGGCGACGTGCCCTTGAATCTTTTCGACGGAGGCGATGGGTCTCGGCGTCGTGCGGGCGATGCTGCTCTCTTGCTTGTGGCGTTGGGAGATGCACCATTGGCGCCGGCAGAACCCTGACCTTGTCCTGGGACATTCGTCGTCGTGCTTGGGGGCGTCCCACTTCCGTCCTTCTTCCCCCCTGGCACACCCCCTCCACGCACACCAAATCCGAGATCACGATTCGCAATCACATCGATGCCAAGATAAGTCGTCTTCAGTGCAAACCGTTTGACAGGCGGATCTGTGAAAGAAAAGAAGATCCGACCCAGTAAGCTCAAACTGTTATCCAACACACGTAGCCAAAACTGTGTTTTGAAATTGAGCCAAGGAACGAGGGTATCATACGCACCAGAGGGCAGTGCTTCAGCGATCCGAGCTTCCAGTTTCTGCGTAGCCGCCAAATCCGAAAAGTGGTACTCGTACCTCGCCCAGCGCTCCCAAAGTTCCCGTCCACTTTCTCCAGGGAACGTCGTGATCGTGCGCTCAAACAACGCGCGAGCATCTACACGAGGTAAACAAGAGGGCAATGAAAGTCAGTGTAGATCTCGCTTACCCTCCTGCAAGCGTAAATGGGAGACTCGGTGAAGATTAGACGCACTGTTTTCATCGTTGATGGAAATGAGGAACCCCAAGTACCGCACCACAAACTCAACCTGGTCTCCAAACTGCTTGAGGCCAATCTCGAATATCTTGGTCGCCACATCCGTCGCTTTCGTACAATGATACTCCATAAGCGCTAAAAATAACACGGTGCTCCCCGTCAGACAGCCCTCATTTCGGATAAACAAAACACAAATAGATACGCACCAGCAGCCTCGTAAACGTTCCACGCGCAATACTTGTCCTTCCTCGCCTTTGCAAACACCGCGCGGGCAGGCTTGAGTCCCTCAGAGCGCCGTGAAAACCGCATCAGCATGATCCACGCAATCCCCAACTCTATCCTCGTCTGCTCAACATCCTTGGCTCGCCGCTCTTTAACCTTGCGTGCACGTTCCTCCGCCTCGATAACCGCAGGGGCCGCGGAATCATCCGTGGTGTCCATCCCTCCGTGCAACACAGATGCCCGCGCGGCCTGGATCTCCCCTTGCACTTGTTGCTCCAACTCCTCGAGTTTATTGTGCCAGACTTCGATAAGGCCTTCGTATGTGGTCCGGACATCCGAGAAGTTCTTTTGCATCTCCTGGTACTCGGCGTATGCGAACGCGAGGAGGTATCTATGAAACAAGGGCACCCCTAATATTAGAACTAGAAGCTTCTAGGAGGGCAAAGGAGGGCATACGATGACGGATTCGAGTCAAGACCTTGTTTCAAGATCGAAATCGCCTCGTCTTGCTTATTCATACCGGACAATGTATGGTACGCGAGATACCTAAAAGCAGGCCATTGGAAAAAAACCACGGAAAAGAATATCGGGTGTGACGTACGATATGTCCGGGAAGAACCGCATCCTTGCCACTGCCTTTCGATACGCGGTGACAATCCGAAGTTGCAGAGCCCCCTGGTCCTCCAGCGCAAGAGGGTTGCCCTCTTCCCACTTGAGGTAGTTCTTCCACGCAGCGAGCAACTGCCTATCAGCATCGCCCGTCCACGTCGGTGACGGAGGCAAATTGAAGGACGCGGGGGAACCGGCTGTAGATGACGTGGGCGTAGCGATGGGTGCCAACTGTCGCTTCAAGTCACGCAGCGCCGTCTTCGCCGTCATGTACGCCGGCGACAAGTCTTGTAAGAATTTCTTAGCCTGAAGATACGCCCAAACACACACAGAAATCGATCAATCATACAATTCATTCAGACGGGGAACCCCTGGCAAAAACCCCTGAACTCGACAAGGGGGACTTACAGTAATTTTGTTCAACCCATTTTCAAACTGATCCAACTCCCTCCAAAGCGCTTCAACATTGTCCAAAGGGATCACCACAGCACGATGGTACGCCGAGCGCAACGCGTCCATCCGCTGTTGCGCGTTCCACGTCGTACGCGAATCCAGGTTGTTCTTCAAAAAGTCAATATAGTCGCGCCAGATCTGTCCGGCGTCCATATCGTGCCCCACGTGGTTGAGCGCAAACTCGTACGCCTTGCGCACAATGTCGCGAATCGTCGCGTCAGACGTGTTTGTATTTATCCGACGGACATAGGTCAAGTAGAACTTCCATAGCTCGACTGACGGCGACGGGCGGAGGAACCGTGCAAAGAGGGCTTCGGCTTTTTGGAATAGTGCTGGAGTGAGGTAGTGGTTTAGATACGCGATTTGGATGCAGGCCTTAAGGACACGACAAGGTATGGGAATAGTGAGTCTGATGTCCGTCGGACTGTAAGTAGCCACCTACCGTATTAGGGAATGCCTTGAGTGCATCTTCATACGCTTCACTAATCTGCTCCAGATCACCAGTGTCCTCCGCCAAAGTAAGGTATTCCTTCCACGCAGCCTGGTCATGAACATTCCGGCGAGTACGAGCTTGAGCAGCTTGAATAGGCGTCAGAGGCTTGTCATCATTAACAGTAATAGCAGGGGTGGTAACAGGTTGAGGATTGATTGGCGTCACGGCTGGGGTGGGGTCGATGGACGGGATGGCAACGCTCCTGCTGCGAGGATCGCTCACGCCGAGAGACTCCAACTTGATCGCAGGTATGAAGACAGACGGTGCTTGCGCCTTTTCAGACTGTGTAGCTTGGGCCGTTTGCGCTTGCACGTCCAGTTGAACATCTGACATTGGCTCCACCGCAGCAGTCGTCATCGAGGGTGCTTGAGTGTCGGGTGCTTCTTGGGACGGCTCTCGGCTCTCTTTCATTGAGGACCCATCGCGACTTTCATCTGCCAGCGGGACAAGAACAGCGGACGGAGAATATCCCTGTTGAGGGATGAACGGCGCCGACGGCGAATACGGCCGCTCTTGTGGGACTGAAGGGGAGTACCCGCCAGCCGTCATAGCAGAGACGATTTCCTGCTCTTTGGCTTCCTCCGCTTGGAGGTCAACCTCGCCCGTGCCACCCTGCTGCTGAGGAACTTGCTGTTGACCTTCAACCTGGTACTGCCCAGGGACCCACTGCGCATAGTCCATCTCCCCAGTTTGCCCCTCATTCGCATTCTTGGCATTCAACGCATGGTTCTGTTCCAGACTGGCCTCCTGCTGAGCAAAAAATTCGGCGTACTCGGAATCCATGTCAAAATGGACGCGCGCGCGCACTCGAGAGATCGAAAAAAAGGGAATTCGAGAGGTAATTTTTTTTATTGCGAGTGGGTGTAGACTGACAAAATCCAACTCGTACCGCTGCCTGGTGTGCGTGTGAGTGGGCGTGTGATGGGACGCAGAGGGGTTGTGATGTTCCACACGTTTCGAACGCGCCTGACGGTGCGTGTCACGGAAACTTACAACGGTCCCAGTCAAGCCAGACGCCCGAGTGACAAGTAAAGGTCTATAATGAGGAGTGCGGGGACTCTGTTGGACAGCAAAGGGAATGTGGTCGGGAAGCGGTGATGGGTTAAGTTGAAATTCGATGTTCAACTGTGAGAAGTTGTCCCGGCTGTTTCCGACGCCGTCGACAGTCCGCTAAGGCTTAAGCCCAACGTCGCTCTGCAATTTGGCAACATTTGCATTCTGCCCAAATACGTTCTCACCTGATCCACCCCATTACCGTCTTTGAACCTGGCCTTGCAGTCGAATCGGCATGGCTATCGGACCAAGGTAGCACTTCTGCAGAAGGGGCGAGTGGGTTTAACCTCGTCCCAGATGGTAAAGTCATGCTTGGGAAACCACCACATACTCCTTCACTCACCAATAGCAAGCCAAGATATGACGGCCACTTGCGGTTTACGGGGTGCGATTGTCGAGATCTCGACTTGCTTTTTTGGACTGTGTTCCGACCGCACTCGCTTGGTATCTTGACACAATTATTCCCTCTGTTCACTTGGAGAACTTCGTCGTGTTACTTATCAGTCGCAATCTGCCCCCCAGCTCCGCAACTGAGCTGCGGATGTCACGTAAAAATAGGAGCTCACCAACGAGGTCTTTCCTGGAAAAACCAAGTAGCCTGTCAAATCAAAGCGCCGGGGCTCTCCAATCAAGTTATGGCATGTTCCTTCTCCTAATACGCAAGACTCACGGCCGGATGCGAACATATCCGTCCCCGAGTTACTGCTGGAAGTACTCATTGGTCGTTGGGCCATGCGGGAGTTAAACCCCTTTGATGGCACGGATCATAGGACGAGGAGTGGTCGGACGTGGGGTACCCTCGCCTCCGTCGTCCCCTCGACTACGCGATTCACCAAGGTCGGACCGCGCGCCGGAGAAATACATTCACGAGATGGCTTGCCCGAATCAGGTGGGGCATCCATATGTGATCTCCCGCCGGCCTCGCGCTACCCCTAGAATGCTTGCGCCAATCTAATCAGGATCCCATCTGCACGGCCTTATCATTACCCCCATCTTGATTGGCCCGAGTATGGCCCGACAGGTCTATTTAAGGAGGTCTTGTTCCTCGTCTTTCGATCTTCACCACCATCTCAACCTCTCTCCTACACTCACTCTCTTCCACTACTACACTTATTCCAATGGCTTGCGAGACTGTCGTCAAGAGCGGTACCGGCCAATGGTGCGTTGACGATGATCCCCTTTCCACTGTCTTTCGCTTACCAGCGTTATCTCTGTGCAGCTCCTGGCCCGGTGCGTTCCCTTTTCTCTGCCCTCAGTGCTCGTAACCGACGGCTTTCCTCCTCTACAGAGTGCGGCTGCGAGAACCCCCCGACCAACCAGAACTGCGGCAGCAACTCCTGCAACTGCGGTGCTTCGTGAGTCATGAATTGTCTCTATCTCATCCGCAGCTTACCCCCTTGATGTAAATAGTTGCCAATGCGCTCCTGGTACGCTCAGCACCTTCCGTCGACAGTCCATGAGGGGTACTGACCCCTTTATTAGGCTCTTGCAAGTGCTAAGCGACTTTCATGACACGGAGAAACGACCAGTTCCTGTATCTCTTTCTTTGCATATACACTCTGCATTCAGCTTGAACGAGTTCAGATTAGCATGCTTGAGATGACCTTCGCTCAAACACGTACGAGTGCACCGACGCTCTCTTCTGCCACGTCAATCTCGTCGCGTACCTACATCCTGATCCGAAGTGAGCGGTTCGCGGAACGTCGATCACGAACTCTGCAAGCCAGGAGTCATCAGTTGATCGTGCTTAAAAGGCCCGGATGTGCCGGACCTCCGGCTTGGCCTCAAAAAGCGCCGTGAGCCATATTGAGAAAAGCTAGGTTTACGCCATTAACCTCGTGGTTGTGTTCTACTCTTCCGTAAGCTCGCAAAAGGAGCTTTCCACCCAATCGACGAATATAGTCCAAGGCCTATGTTTCGCAGAGAGAATCGCGGGCCAAAAAAGGGCCCTCAACCGATTTCTGACGCTAGTAAGAAATGATAGACGTCTGTTTAGATCAATCTTGACGCCTTGTAGGACTCGGAGACCGTCTTCGCCGTGCGCTTCACAGCTTGCGGCGTATCTTGAAGTCCTATCGCGACTGAATGTCGGCTGCTCTACATTGTAGAGAATCAATTTGTCTTAGTTGGACTTCGAATTTCGTATCAAGATACTTGAATTTTGAATTGATAGTTGGGTTCCTTGCAGACGTTGGAAGGCTGGCGCTAAATCTACTGGCTGGAACGGAACTCTACAGGCACGGGAGTTGGAACTCCGCTCGATTTGCCCCCTTGAACAGGTGGACCCTCCGCTGGCCACCACTGTGGGTTGAACCTGTCCTTTTTTGTCAGTCCTTTATTTCGATTCCCAGCGTCCTCAACGTTGCTAACCTTCCATATGACTCTTTGCGACCCAGAGAGTCCAAGTATATACGACCTTTGATACGGCCTGCACTGCCATCAAATCTCGGTCCAACTCCAAATATCCCAGCCTCGTACCCGCTATTAAATTCCCGTCCTATCTAAACTCTCTCTTCAACCCTCCTTCTGTACTCCCAAGGACCAGTTCTCCCACTTCTTTCGTTACTACCCAAATCTCCACGACCAGTCATGACGCAGTGGATGCAGCAGTCGTTCTTTTTCGACTGGAACGACCCTTCGCTGCCGACGCCCGTCCCAATCACGGCCCAATGCGAGAACCTGCAGATCAAATGGAGTAGAGGCACCGCTACCGGGTACGTGATTGAACTCGTTAGACTATTGCGTTACGGCTTACTGGGCGCTCCCGCGATTGCCTTGGCCGTCGTTCGATCCCCCACGATTCGATCCCCTTTCGTTTCATAGGCCTGACCCCGTGGCACCGTACTACCTTCAAATCTACACGTCCCACTACGTGTTTCCCTTCCTCGTACCGGCGGGGTCGGGACTATCGACCAATTTTACCGTACCGTTTGCTCCCGGCACTCAATATCAGATATGCATGTCCGTTTTCCGTTCTCCCACCCCCTGTATCAACTCTTTGACCCTTTTTGGATGCTCCAGGTTTGATTCCGTTGGAAATACCGGAGGCTGCCAAGCGGTATACACCGTGTACGCGCCGTCGACAACCCAGTCGATGGCGGGGCAATGTGCCAATTTCAGTTTTCCTGCTACGACACTTGCAGTCTCGTCTAGTGCTGGTCAATATGCTTGGGTGCCTTCTTGTACGGACCTGACCCTGAAGCCAACAAGTGGTACGCCACCATATGAAGTTACAATCGCCCCTGCGTTGCACCCTCCGTACAACATTACCAACGTGGGCTCAGAAGGGACCACGTGGAAAGTTGCTTTGGTGTGTCGTTTTATTGTTCAATTTGTATCCAGCCTCACGTCTGAATGACTCTTAGCAATGGGCCGTGCCGTTCTTCATATCTATGTCGGATTCTTCGGGTCTATCTTGGTCCTTTGGGCCTTTGCATGCTGGTCAAGGGAGCAATGACTGCCTTGCGGATAGTACTAGGTGAGCATGTGTGTTGTCGCTATCACAGGGCTCTCCTCATGTACTCCATTGCAGCAAAGTTTCCATCGGTGCAACGGTCGGTGGCGTCATTGGTGCCTTGATTGTTGGTGCCGTTCTGGCGTTAGTGGTCAGCCATTTCCTAGCGAAAAAGAAGAAGGACGACGATAGCGTGTCTGCTCTGAGGCCCATTCGTGGTGGCGATTCTTCTCTTCATCCAACGCCCTACACCGAATCTGGCAGCGGGGAAACTTCAGCACCTCTTATGGGCGATGAGATGGGTTATACTGGCAGAAGGACGGGTACTGATGCCAGCGGAAAGAGTTGGAAGGGCTACGGCACTGGCGCACAGCTCACTGGTTACCGTGTCGAGCCGTTTGATCCCAATGCTCCGCAAAATTCGCCACTGCCACCGGTTATTCCCAGTGCCTCTGAGTCCTCAAATCCCAGGCATAGTTCACAACAAATTTACGTTGTTCATCACGATCAAGGCCCTGCACCGGTTTCCATCTTCACCCAGGACGGTACGGAGGTCGTTGAACTACGTACGTCGATTCTTAATCTATACGTTGCGAACTGAATTCTGATCGTTGCCTCTAGCACCCATGTACGCCGGTGGGAGCTCTGCGCAGTCGCCTCCCACGGGCAGCGTCACGTCCCCCAGTGAAATATCCTCCGCCACGTCAACGCGTCCGTCTGGGACGCTCGCCTCAGGCTTCATCCCTCCTGCTGGTTCCGGACGAACGATTGGCTCAACAGGACGTCCCGAGAAACCAGGCAGTTCGCCTCGTCCTCTGCCCCACTCGCCGCCATAAACTGAGTACATGCCTTGCGAACCAAGTGAGCTCTACCCCAATCCCTTCCCTCACTAGAGTTGGCTGAGCGGCATATTTCACCAGTTCGGCATACATTATCTGGTCTTTACTCGTACACTAGTGGACACGGACCATTATTTGTTCATACCCTTTCGTTTGGCTGGGAGTCGGCTTTTCTTGACATGTTCGTCTTGTGCCACGCACCCTTTCATTTCATCTTATCTTCTCATGGTCTTGTCATCGATACACTTGCGGAAATGTGGTCCTCTGTAACTCGCCCAATGATCGTCCCTTCTTGGTCACTTCGGGGTTTCGGGAGGGTGTGACAACAGGAAATGAGGCCGACCCGCTGAAATCCTCTGGCAGCCAAACACTTCCTTCGTCCATCACGGCCAACCCACAGGTTCCTCTAAAACACGGCGACATGGTCGACGACGACGCCATAGCAATCATGGCACGAATGCCTTTTGTGCGCTGCTAGCCAATTGGAGATACGGTTCTCTCTCTGAAGGGATGGTGACCTGAAGTCGCTGTAAACAAGCCATCACAACTTTTCCTTTTGTTATAAGGAAGGGCAAGTGGCCTACACCCATCCTAACCCAATCCCTTACTGCAATATCACCCGTCCACCTCGCTGTCCTCACCAACTATATGCCCCTCCTTGACTTTCGCTCTGTCTTGATGCCGTCAACGTCGTTCACCTGGTCGACGTTCGCGGCCTTGCTGATCCGGTCCATCAAGTATGTCGGCCTCGCCGCTTGGCTTTTCGCGTTCTTTTGGTTCTTCCGACTCTTCGTATACTGGCCATGGCGCTCCAAGTTGACCAAGTTGCCTGGTCCGCCTGCCGTCGGGAGGGTGTTTGGGTCGCATTTGCCGGAGCTCTCAAAGTGAGTATTGTGATCTAGACTGGGTGTTGCGAGATCGCTATTTTCGCCTGCGGTGGACACCACAGGGGGTGATATCCACGTCATATCAAGAGCGCGGGATTGTTACTGCTGGTGGGCGTCGTGCAGCGGAAGACGAGGGTAGAAGTTAGATTGTTGGACGACGCTGACTGTCGATACCCCGTAGCCCCAACCAATCCCCTCGTCGCCACGAAGAACTACGCGAAAAGTACGGCCTCAACCTACGAATCCATGGCATGGGCTATGTCAGTGCACTCCCTCCGGGTACCTAGATCACCATCGGCGAATCCCCATACTGACATCTCTCCCATCGCGGATGGTCTGTGTTTTTTACACAACGACTGATTTCATACGCCACAGTTCGACGAGCGATACGTGACCTTCGATCCCGTGGCAATCAATTACATTTTGGGCCGCGCCGCGGATGTGTTCCCGAAGCCGTGGCAGTCTCGCCGCTTTATTGCCCAGCTCGTCGGCGAAGGTGCGACGCAATCCCTTGTTCGCGTGCTTCTGTTTTCGGTGTTGACGGGGTTTGCGGTTGTGCGGCTGGTGTGCGGATTTTAGGACTTTTCGTTGCCGAGGGTGAACGGCACCGGAAACAGCGCAAGATTATTAGTCCTGCGTTCTCGGCCCAGGCTCTCCGGGCGCTTCAAGGCGTGTTCTTTTCCAAGGCGTTCGAGCTTAGGGATGTTGTTGCGGGCGAGATCAAGGCGAAAGGTGATGAGAAGCTCCCTGCCGGCGGAGCGGTGATGGATATGCATAACTGGCTTTGGCGATCTACGTTTGATATTATCGGTTTGGCTGGTACGTTGTTATTCATGGTTGGCGAAAGGCAGCTGTTGATGACATCTGATGTAGGTTTTGCGTACTCGTTTAATGCCACCCGCGACGAGACGAACGAAGTCTACCGTGCGTACCGCGATATGTTCCAAGCGGGCGCGAGCAGTGGTTTTACTCTGAGGGCCTTGGTGGAAGTTTGGTTCCCTTGG